>QLPM01001212.1:0-11612 GCA_003314695.1 Albatrellus sp. MG142
GGCGGAACAGGGGGGCCTGACGGTTGATGCATGGTTTTGGCGCCGCCCATCCGTGGAGATGATGTCGAAGTAGGTGAAGTGTTTTCTGGTCCAGTGATAGTTTTGCGATCGGGATGCAAAGGAGGCGGAAGATCAGTTGTCGGTCGCGAAGGTGAATAGGAGGATGGTTCGCGCAAAGGAGACTTGGAACGAGTAGGACTGATGTATGTTCTTCTGTTCGCAATGGTGCCTTGCGACCAGTTCGAGACTGTCGCGCTAGCTACCTGCTCGAATGAACGAGCTGAGACGGTGGAGGAGGCCGGCGGACTCAAACGGCGCCTCGGTGGTAAAGCTGGGATGACAGAAGGCGACAGGGTTGCCTGCCTGTCTTCTGAGGAAGTATTGGAACTGGCTCTACTCCCAGACCCATGCCCGTTCGCAGAACTACTCTTAAGGACTTGCAGGACCCTTGCTTGCCCTCTCTCATTCTCAGCTTGTTTAGCATCCTTTGCCGCCTTACTAGCTTGTAGGGACTGCTTCATCAACGCACTTGTCAGATGAGGTACCTTCGCTGGCAACGGCGGGGGTGCTTTCGCACGTATTGTTGCCGGTGCAGATAAGCTCCCGGAAATAAGGAGTGAAGAAGAACGAGGCGGCAACAATGGTGGCGGCTTCCGTGGTGGTAATGGGGGGAGCTTGCGTCTTGATGATACCGGGTCACTTTTAGACGCGTTAATGCTCGAATGCAGGTTCACAGCTGTGTCAATAGCTTTCGATCGAACCAAAAAAGGATTTGAAGAATGAAAGGGTTGCTCATGTGAAGATGCAGCTGGTGGGGAGGTCATAGTGGCTCCTACACTGGGATAAATAGGGGGACGTGGTGAGTCATTGGCGTGAAATGGGTTCGTATCGGACGTTGGCGCGTCAAAGCTCGAAGGGGCGAACGGTTTCCGCATTCGTGAGGATGTTTGAGAAGGGATAAGAACGTGAGGAATCGATGCCTCAGAGTCATTCAGTGGACGACCTGGATTCAAGTCGGGATGAACTGGGTGAAAATAGGTAAGCAGATGATGAGACGAGAATAAGCCCACGGGAACAAAAAGATAGCGGACAATAATAAATGAACCACGCCACTGATAAATGCGGTGCACTCCTCATGCTTCGAATACAGTCAATGGTGTGTGATGCATGGCTGGAACGCCTCGCCGAAGTACCTTCACATACCACATCAACGATACTCCAGACACATGGTATAGCAATACGTCAGGGCAGGGAACAATAATAGGAATCGCTGGAGTATGACTGGTCTATTATGAGTAGTCTGGAGTGACAGTGGGATTCTGTGATGCACGACAATCTAGACATGGCGATATATCCAGTCTGAAATGATAGGAGAACACTCAGACAATAGCATGGAAAACACTTGCCTTGAACAAAAACCATATTCCTGTCCACTTTAGAACCACTCCGGACATGCAGAACGAGACGGAGAAGTGCAAAGAATTGGCCTCCTGTCAGAGTGGGTTCTTGACCTGGACTTGCAGTAAGAAGCCGCATCACCTGTGCACATCTGAGTAAGACGGCATATATGGGTAACCAGATACCCGGGTAGGACGGACCTCATTGAGTTCAGACACAGGGAGGTCTGAATAACGGCCTCGGAGCCAGGCGCGGGCTTCGCGGGTGCTCACAGAGAGCTTCTCGAAATGAGCGTCGTCGTCGCATGGTTTATCTGGGGAAGCGAGATCAAGTAGAGAGGAAGTAAACAAAACGTATTCTTCATCATTTAAGGCAGAGGCGTGTAGACTGAGTGGACGCATGAAGGAAGGGCAGATCGTGGAGTAATGGCGACTGCACGTATAGTAGACGGGCGCGTTCACGGGCACGTTTACAGTAGATCCACGTGCACCTGGATTCCCCTTATTGTCGTGCTAACGAAAACAAAGCCGGACGTGGGTGGTGTCAGATATTAAAATTCATTGTCATTGGAGAGGGCACAAACCACTCTAGAGCACAAAACAAAGCTGGATAAGTTATCTTCAAAATTCAGTGCTTGACGGGTCGATTTGACCTTCCTCGGAGCGCTCTCCTGTCGAGACAGACGCCCAATCACATGCTCTGTCTCCGTGACCCCAGCCACCGTGACGCGGAAGTGTATTCAAGCCACATAAGGTGCTGGGTCGTTCGTGTACACATTACGATGGGCTGATACTAGTAGCAGAACGAAGACGATCTTGTATAATACACTCAAGCGTATAACATTACCATCAATGGGCTACCAAACACTCTGCTGAGACGCCCCTACTCCACTCGGTATGTTCTGGGGCATAGTAACGGTCCGCGGTCCGCTAGTCTCTCTTTCTCTGTGAACGTGCACCTCAACATCCTTCCGAAACTCTATCTTTTCCACTCTGACCTCTCCATCAATTAGCTGGTATACGTACGTAACCACCACAGGACCTTGAATGTCCATAAGGGCAAAGGACGGTATTGGATCTCTATGTAGTGAACAGTTGATCGAGCGGGCAAGAGGGGGGATGAAACAAATATGCACTTACTGGGTGAAAACGCCGGACCATGCACCTGTCGCAGATCCGGGGTTTACAAAAAAGCGGCGATCGTACTCGATAGCCTGGAAGCTGTGGAGATATCGTCTACAGTCAGATTCGCTACCCACGTCGGGAAAGGGCTGGCTACAAACGTATGGGTATGACCTGAGATAAGAACGTCGACATCCATTTGTCTGGCTATCGAACTCAAGGAGTCGAGGTCGCCTGTTGGGACACATTGGTGGCCGTGGATGACCCCAATCTTTACGGGCGAATGGGTTACAGTGATTGATAAAGGAAATGCAGCAGCCTGCAACATGAGACTTTAGCGAGGCAAAACAATGAGAAATAGTGGGCATACTTCATCATAATCTCCTCGGACGACGTGCACGTCCGCTGCTACGGTCCGCAAGTACTCGTATGTTTCGCGGTCACAAACATTTCCGGTACACAAAATTTGCTGTATCTTTCCCGGAACAAGAAGCTTTTTGAACTTTGATGGAAGGTCGTGGATTCTGTGGGGAATATGAAGGTCGCCGATAACAAGAACTAAGACCATGGTGGTCTTTTGACAGTGAGTCGACGCTCTGGGCCGAACAGAACGGTAGGATGATGACATAATATAAGCACGACCATCCTTACCGTAAGAGGCTATTCAACTCATTGCCCTTCCAGTCGTCCACGTTGCTCGATATGGCCCATAGCCTTGCAGAACGCTGCACTCCCTTGAAGCACGAATACGACTCCTGCTTCAACACCTGGTTTGAAAGTTATCTAGAGCCCGCGGTCTCGGCTTCTGCTTCTCCCGAGCAGCGCAGCAAGTACTCCAAGGAGAAAGCAGAGGAGTACGAGCAAAAGTGTGGTAAAATATGGGCAAGTTACCGACAATGCGTTCAGGTCAGTCCTTAACCCCCAGTTTCCGTAGTCGGAAAGCACTCACTGGTACATGTAGAGAGCTGTCAAGGACAAAGGACTGGACGACCTTCTCGACCAAGCCCGGAAAGACAATCCCTTGAAGGAGCCTCCTCTAGTTCCGTCATCCACAGGGACTGCTACCTTTAATATATGACTGGATGATTATGTATGACTTTCTTGTTTGTGTCGCTCGACGTCTTGGTCACACCTTTGTTGCTAGTACGAAACACATTGATGCAGTATCATATATAGCTCTTGTCAATCATTCCTCTCACATATCGAATGTTCCTCTCACCACAATAATTGTGTACATTGGTTACTGCATCAGACACACATCTGGGCCCTCATCCTCCCTTTGGTATACACCGCCAACCAAGGTCAATTTGTATGGATATCCCATTCCCAGAGGAAGACTTCCCTCGGTTTATGTTGTTACCGCACTGTCGGGCACAAACAACGTATAAACTTTGAATCAGTGGATTCTTGTCAGTAGGGCTCTGTCTGATCAATGTCGTTGTCTCTGAGACGTTGACCATCCTCACAAGACACGGTTTAAGCGCGGAGCTAATCGCTCTGTGGCTGCGAGAGTATCCCGACTGCAACGCCATGCCGTTGTCCATCTTCCATCCGGAGGAGCCTCAGTCTTGACTTCGAGATCTCTTTTGTCTGGCGCAAACTTTGTCCGACTAAAGGAGCAAAACACCTTCTTGTATGGAGGCATGATATTATTTGTGGTTGTCGTGTACGTTGGAGTTTAGGACGATCCCGTATTGTTGTTGATGTTGTTTTTGCTTAAGGTCAAAACTTGCTGGGTGCTACCACGCCTCAAAATCACGAAGTCCTTTTCCGTTCGGGTCGGGACAACCCTAGACGTACGAGTATTCCTGTCACACCGCTCGCCCATTCGAGGACGCAAAACCCATCAAAAGTTGATAGTCTGGAAATAATAGCGTCTACGTTTTCTTTCTTACTCAACAATGGGTCGGAGGACAAAAAACTTTGTTGGCATGTAAGTTCAACTCGATCCTGGTCATTTCGTGACCAGTGACGGCTCTGACTTCAGGCGCCTGCATTTAAGTTGGCACCTAATACAGTAGTGAGGTCTGGTAGGACAGGACTTCGACAGGGCTGGCCGCGCCTTGAAGACTTCGACTGTAAGCTCTGCAGGTGAATACGCATAGTTCTCGGTTAACACCTTACACGCGATTGGGATATTCTATCGAGTGGCAATCAACGGGTCAATATATGCGGCCCCCGATATGCTTACCGTAAAATTGCACATAAATTGCGTATGCAATATGATTTTTATTACAGATCAAGTAAATAAACGGTAAACCGTAGGATTGGGTGGGCTTCGGGAACTGATGATAGCGACGTCAACTGAGTTATACAATCGTCGCCTACACAGCTGTGCGCTCCGCTGGTCCCTGAAGCCCAGACAAAAGATCTAGAGTGATCTCAGATCGACGCTTCCGAGCCCTGTCCGAGGATCCCTCGTTGCTACACAGTTTTCGAATTTCCAAACATAGAACACCGTTATCATTCCACCATTAGTACTCGCTTTATTATGGGTATCTACATCAAAATGGCTTGGTCTTCATGTTGCCATCGAGAAACTGCTGAGCGCTGATGCTGGTGTATCACGCCCTTCCTCCCGTACCCCCCACCTCAAGTCGAGAGGACTAACTCTTGGAGCGCCGGGATATGTATAATATGATGGTCAGTCTCTCTCCCTGTGACGACGGTGTGTAGCACTGATCTAAATCTTATTTATATGTTATTCTTATTTTATCCATTTGTTTCATTTCTCACTTTACTTACCACACACCCTATGTATTGACCATCGGGTGCTCTCGCTCACGAAGTATTTAGCTCTCTCGTTGAATCACCTCTCGTTCGCGAATTATCCTCGCCCACTCGTCTCGCCTCTTTCATCTCGTATCTTGTGACACAAAAGCGCATCTGACTGTCAGTTTATATTTGTCTCCGTTGCTGAAAACAGGCACTCTACGTTCTCTTTGCATTTGGTGTCTCATTTTTATGAACCGTGAACCTGAGACTTGACCCTTGACGGACGCAAATTCAAGTAAGTTTTCCGTAGTAATGTCTTAATGGCGGTTGACGCCAGTACAGAAATATAAGTATTTGCTCTTGTGGTACAGCTGGCAGAGTGTTAACAAAGTCCTGAGACACTAATATATCTACTGATCCCCAGAATGCAATCTGTATGGAATCCCTCAAGTCGCGAAGACTTGCATGCAACGACGCATCTCGAAATCAAGAACAAGGAAAAGTGGGGAACAGGTAAAATATAGACGCTGCAATCCGACGTATAACCGACCATGATGATATCCAGTATTGTGCACTAATAATGATAATGAGGCCATGAAAAAGCCACAGCCGGAGTGTTTTAAGGTGATTGTCCACATGCTACATGCCGTGGCAGGATACCTCACACGTCGTCGGATATGACAGGTCTGGCACAGGGGACAACGGGTGGAAAGGAGCAGTATAGTCAGCATGGTAGATGGATCCATCCGAATGATAACTACTTGTGCCAGTTGACGCATCATTGTGGTAGCTATAATAGAAGCCTTGAGTCATGCAGTTGGGTCTGCAAGTAGATGATTAGTGAGCATGAAGTGAGATACAGTGAAAGTGACAATAAACTTACGACAAGGACACAGGGGTATTATACTCAACCGGGATGTCGACTATCGACGAGGTGGAAGCCAGCTGGAACGAGTTTGAATACGGGTCATACGGAGGAATAATTGTTTGCGATGACAGATATGTCGCCACAGGTGGATGGGAAAGAGAGTTTTGGTGTTTATCTCCTGTAAGAATAGACCCCTGAAACGAGTGACGCATAGGTTGTGGTGCGACGATGTGTGATTTCGCGGTAGGTAGATGATTGGACGTGTCATCGCAAGCTAGGTTCGCCGGAGTGAAAAGGTCAGACGTTTCTCCCAAATAGGGGATAGCAGAGCTGTCAAGGTGAACTCCTTGGCTCGTATCCTCATGGGCCTGAGGCAGTTGCTGCGGAGATAGACAGTCGGCTGAAGAGTATCCCTCCACAGGCGATAGAGATAGAGTGCACGTGCTTGATGCAGGGTCCAGCGCAAATGAATCAATAACTTCTTGCTTCACAGAAGCTAGAAGCGATGCTTGTAATAAATTGGACTCGTCGGAACTATCCGTCCTGTCACATATCAGGATATTCGAGTCGGTTGGGATCACCCCTTCTCGTCGCCGACGGCGATGCTTAGCTGTGCCTCTGTCTGGTAGTATTTCCGACGCATATTGACAGACGTAACCACGCGAGAGACATCGTGCGCAAGTGGGGCGGGAGCCAGTGCACTGTACAAGAAGATGGTCAATAGACGAATAGTGATTACCGAATACCAAACTAACTTTCGCTTTCCGCTCGCGGCATTTCTTGCATGCTTCCGAAGCGCGCTGGTTTTTGACTGGCGTTGGTGACCGCAAGAAGACACAGTCGCCGTCTGGGCCAGGCAACGTGCCTACCGAGTATTCTTCATACTCATATCCCCATGACACGTGATAGGGGATGAGATTCCAGGCATCGTCAGCATCGGAAAAAGATGAAAAGTCTGTTGATGTGGGTGACGGCGCTGATGAATCGGAGAAGGTAATTGGAGAAGGCGGAAAGCTGCCAGATGAGGGGGTAGCAGCGAACTGAATGGTGAAGGACGAGGCCTGGCCCGAAGCACCTGAGCCGTCTTGGGAAGGGGACACAAATCCAAAGGTGGACAAGCGTTCACAGCACAGGAGACTGGGTTGTGACGCATTGGTGCAATCATGGGGAAGCACAAAAGGGTGGCTGGAGGATAGGCACATGGCAGACGAGGATGAGATGAGATGAGAGGCACGGGAGGTTGTGGGGTGCGTACCAGGAAAAATGCTGGGCTATAAGAATGACATCGAGTGGCAACGGCGCTGTAGTTTGGGTAACAAATGAAATAAGACGGTGAACAGGAAACCCGGCTGTCGAGAGTTTCTAAGATCCAGATCTTCCATAATTTCTGGAGGCAAATTTCAAGGCTATTCTGTGACCGACTTACTCTAACCTAGTTCGACCTAAGCGAGACACTTTTGGGGTGTAGCTCTGGGCCCAACGTTCCTTGACTATGCCTTTTCGAACCCGCCGTCAAACTGACGCCGCGCTTCTCCGCGCAGCAGATAAACCTTCAAAGTGTGACAAGCTTTCCTGACTTTGATCGATCTCATAAGCGGGACGGCAAATCTTTTTGGTTATAAAGACAAGGCTCAAGGTCTGCAACCTACCTCGTCCCTGTGCAGGAATCATACTCTGGCTGGCATAACCGTACACTGACCTATAGGCCCAGATATATGTTTGACTTCCATCACTTGACCAACTAAGTGTCCGGCCCCACAGTCACTGAGCACATGGTACTCGCTACTGTGGCGTGAAGACGAAAGTGCCCGTCAAGGCTTCTATTGAGCCAATAATCGCTTGGCAAGCCTATTTGCCTATACTGAGGTGCTTACTAATAGAAAGCTGGATACACAGCTTTGGCGAGCAGAAAGGCTCCGTTTAGATTCCGTTCGGGCCTTATTAGCGCGTTAAGTGTTCTCTCAGGAACATTGAATCAGGGTAGTGTCACATGGTGTCACTACCTCTAGCTCTCCATTCAGTCACGCTAGAGTTCCATGAGAATCATGTCGACTTGTCGCAGCGTCAGCCTGAGTGACCTATACCGACTGATCATGGTTTTGTCCGACTTAAAATATGTGGAGAATCCAAGATGATCACTTGTAACTTCAGCAGGCTGGTAGGAGATTGACGACCTGGATATAATCGAGCTTACACGCCGGCCAGTCGGACTCTTGGACTTGTCATGTCTGAGTCGCTTCGCTCATCCAAAGCTCGAGGCACCACCTTAGTCATGCCTTCATTTCGGTTGCGTTTCATATATACTCATATCACATCTGCGCACGGTCTTCGACGTGAGGCGAGCAACAGGAACTACACAGTGTACCAGTCCGACCAGTGCTAAATGCATCCAACCGTCTCAACATCAGGAAGTATGGTTAAGATGGTAGGAGCGAATGTATGCGAGCTTGTACACGAGTGTTCGCGATACCATATTTAAGATGGGGGGTAACGTTTGTGTGTTCGACACATATACTTCACCATGAGTGATTAATCGAATAACAGTCTCGCACGGCACCTCAACACTCGTTCAAAAAAGTGGTCCTTCAAGTTACGGCTCAAGTGCATGGACTTAGGCTTTTCGTCTATCTCATAGTTTTTGGGTAGCCGGGATCGAGTAGACAAGAGCACCCAGGACGGGGGAGTAGTAGATCAAGTCTGATCGGCTGGTAAGTAAAAGCTCAATTTGTCCTACATGAGTTATGTACGTCGGCTACGTTCGAGCACGCAGTGTAATAGATTTGTGCCTTCGTCTTGCAGTTGAACAACCAATCAGCACAATCTATCGGCAGAGATTCAAGCGTTGGATCCACTGAAAGCCGTGTCGAATAGGCCATGGCCCATCCAAAAGAAAGGTGCCGAACAGAGCTGTGCAACTTTGGAGACGTTGGCCATAGACTGTGCTGTGATTAAATACAAATATGTGGCAATCAGACAAAATTGATTGATCGGAAGGGGGTTTTACGATGATATATATATATAAAATATACTGACAAAGAGATAGTCGATGGGTTGTCAAGTTGTAGGGTCGTGGAGCACAGCCAGTAGATACTGTTTATCTGAGAAAAATTAAAGACAACAATGTCAATATCCGCGGAGATGCAGGCTGAGGGTCACTCGCTCGGTGATATCATAATTTCATGGCGCTTCGTCCGAATTCGCATAAAGCGAATGTCATCCTAACACGCAGCACATTATCGTAAAGCCATAGTGTAGGAGCTGACAAACGTACAGCTTCATTTGGTTCGTCGCTGACTTCCTCGAGGGCGGATTGAACACCTCCTACAATCTTTCCAATTGAAGTGGCGTACTTTTTCCCTTGCTCGCCCTCAAAGATGACGCCAGAGTGTTTGATGATACTGACAGGCTGGCCACGCGAAAGTAGGAGGTAGCCAAGGACAGAGCGATTAGACGAGAGTAGGGAGAGGGTTTGTTCCAACTCTGGTGGAGTGGAAATGAGAGGCGACGAAGTCGAGGTATTGGATATTTGAGATGAAGAGATCGAAGTAGTGGTGGGAGGAGTTCCTGATGATGGCAACTGGTTCATTTCGAAAGTGTGTAGGGAAATTCATCAGCAGTAAACATCATGGAACATACAGTCCTCACCATGTTATGGGTTGTGGCAATAACGCCTACGATTACTTAAGCAGAAATAGGCGCGCACACATTGTAGATAAGTACTACCAATGTATAAACAGAATGTAAGTGCGGTGATGACGTGCTCCGACTCTTGAGTCGCCGCTGTTCGGCAACGGCAGCACTATACGTGTACAGCGGAAAGGTAGGTCAATGACCGTCAATCCATGGGGAATCCTAGCCTCAGGCAGGTTCCAAAACATGGCTAGCGGAAGTCTCTTGGGCCATATTATGCTGCAGCCACCAAGAATTTTAGCCACCCCTGCGGTACTGTGCAACTGCACTGATCTTCATAGACCTCATACACACAACCACACCACCTGCACACGAGCTATAGCGCCCCCTTCTCCTCTCGGAGCCCTCGCTGTGTCTTTACTGCCCCGCCCCCACCATGCACCATCATCTTACGTGTGCTGCCACTGCTACGTGCGAGTAAAGTCCTTTGGGACCGCGACGACCACCATTTCGGCTGTACGCCCGCTGGCCGTTCTTCCCATTTCACTACGGCCTCACCAACACGCGACCTGACCTGCGTGGACTAAGGGCACAAAATTAGCACCACGCGTGCTTAAGCTTCATGCCCTTTGTGCACATCCGGCGGCGGCAGGGCGTGCGCGGGAGGCATGGAACAAACTGCTCGTTCTGTGTCGCTTGTGGCAAGACTTCCCGTTGGTTATACCCTATCTCCGCTGCCTTACCCACCCACCGCCCGATCTCTTGCCTATCATGTCCGTGGTGCCCCTGTGCTGTCTCTGGGAGAATAGGCCACACCCTCACGTTCGGCGACCATCACCCGTACCCTTGGATTTTCAGGCAGCATAAAGCAAGTGCGGACGTGCCTGTTTCGTATGGTGTGCAGTTGCTACTCGTCTGGCCCTATCTTCGCCCTCTCCATTTGTGGCTGCCACTAGCCCTCCCCGATTCTTAACCCCTCCACCACAGGGGTCTGCACGAAGGCGCGATGAATGATATGAGTACGTCCACCCACTCGCTATGATCCCCTGTCACTAGTGCTGCTTCCACTGCTGCCGCCCCTGCCACCCGTGATGCCGCCATCCATGGGAGGGACCTTTGGTGGAATGATTGCCTACATGAAATCGATGCTGCGCCGCCGCCATCACTACCAGGCTGCCCCTGTCACTACTGCCACTGCCGCAACACGACGCCCAGCCTTCTCAGCATTGTCCAACTAATGTGCACGAGCGCGACCAACCTCAGGCATCACGTCGAATGGCGACGTGCCATGGCAAAAACGTTTCTTTCCCTCTATTTCTAAACGAAAGAAGGCGCTGGCCGTTGTTGTGATCATGGTCAAATTATGTGCAGGCGCGGGACTACGGGATCATCAAGATCTGTGGCCAAGGTTCGGGTTTACGTGCCCTCAAGTACGAAGTTATCGTCAACCAATGCCCAGACCCATCGAGTACTATAGTATTATAGGTCTGACTACCTCGGAGTGGTGTACCCACCATTGATATCGTCTGAGAGTCTCATACGACCTACGCCTTAATTATAGCTTAATTATCATCGTGCCTTCTCGATTCGTTATAGATTTTCGTATATATTTGAATCTACTGTCATTGGCCACAAGAGCCGATTCTACCATGCTTGCACAAGATATAGGACCACTAATATAGGGGCGCTCAAAGTTGACGCTTCGCGGCTTAAGACTTTTGCTTAAGCTGGCAGTCACGCCAGACCCTCGCCGGATTTGGCAGTTGTTTTGCCAGCTCAAGCAAAAGTCTTAGGCTAAGCATCAACTTTGAGCACCCCTAATATCTGCCCTTTGGGGCTAGCAAGGTTTATGCCGATGCCCGGCGCCTTCCAGAGGGGCC
>QLPM01001218.1:0-23139 GCA_003314695.1 Albatrellus sp. MG142
TCTGGCATCCTCCAGTCTTTTTCCGATGTGCCCCGCCGCCATGCACGCTTCCCCAGGCCCACACCCCCCGCCTGGATGTCGCTCCCGTTCTCTTTCATGCCTTCCTTGTCCTCAACGTGCTCTGGAATCCCACAGCGCTCGACTGTGTCAGCGACGGAGGACAAAAGAAATGACCGCGCACGACGGTGCTAGCGGCAGCGACAACTCTGTCCTGCGCGGGTTGCTGCTGCGGTCTGTCTCGCTACTGTCATTGCCGTCATAGTCGCCACCACTGCCACTAACATCGTGTTCCATCACTGGTGGTTGTCATGCACCGCCTCAACTGTCATGCGCCATTGCCATTGCCCCTGCTTGTACATAAGTACCGAAATGAGCACCCCTCGTGCTCGTTTCGCACCTGACGCTCATACGTGATGTGCTGTAGTGGTGAAAACCATTGCCCGCATGGTTAGGGGTGTAGTGTTCACGAGTACAGGTACCGTGTTGGATTTGCCGACCGCGCCAGACCCGTGACCATCCCTACAGTACGTGCGTCATCATCCTTTTGTCTATCGCCTCCGGTCTATTTCATTATTTTTACCTGACCCTAAGTGCCTCGATTGCCGACGTGCTCTTACTATATTTACTTCTTGGATCTTGGGTATGGTATTATGTCTCGTGCCCTCCTGATTTTACGAAATGTCCAACTTATTTTCTCAGTACTGGTGTTCGTGCACGTTGCGGGCAGCGAAGGTATCCTGGTCTTCTTGCATCAGAGCGATGAAACATATCCTGACGCACAATAAGACATCACGTCCGAGCTGATGTCCGCAATATTGTTACTAGTATTGTATTGACTGACTGTCTGCGACTACGAGGTATCGTCCCCAATTCCCAGGTGTATCATGTGGAAGACATTATCTCTTCTCGACATTCTTGGTTCCGTTGACGAGTCGCAAGATATATACAAAAGTCTTGGGCGCTATCCTAGAATTCAAGATACGACGTCGGGTATTTAGAGCTTGGGTTCCTCTCGCATGTCATACTTTGCATTCAGCTCCGCGCAAATCACATTGAAGGCCTTCCCGAGGTATTCGAAGTCAGATATCTAGCCCAAACAGTGCCTGTCAGCTCCCGCTACAAGCCACCCCACGCACGCTCTGGCGCACCTCTGTCCAGACCTGGGCGCTGCACCGCGTCCACCACCGGCCATTGTGCTTGAAAAACGCTGCGTATGTCGTCCACTTCGCGAGCAGCTCATGGTTGACGAACGCCCTGACCTCATCGGTGAACGGCACGGCGGCAGATAGCGGCAGCTCGACGTTCACCATGTTGCGCGTGATCTCGCCCGTCGGGTCCATCACGTCCGTGCCAAGGATCTCCGCGAGCCGCTTACCTCCCGCGAGCGCGGTGGTGTGGCAGTACGAGTTAATCTCGTGCTCGCCACCAAGCCACGCGCGGAAGTCCAGCGCTGGAGCAAATTCGTGTCAGCGGTGCTGCGGTACTATGCTCCCGCAGGCTGAGACGACACACCGGCGTTTACGCTGAGGTAGGGCGCGAAGTCCTGCGTGCCTGTCCCTGTGGAGGAACGCCAGTCAGACGGGACGCGTGACGGATCGTGGGCACGTACACAAAAACTGTGCGACGAAGTTTGGCGCCTCGGGACCGCCTGGAGCATCGGACGGCGAGACGTAGGAGTGATTGATCGGGAAGGTGCCCTTGATGATGCGCTGGTTACTGGGAAGGGGTGTGGTCAGTGCGTTCAGATCACGAACAATGCAAGGCGTGGACCTGACGTACCGCTTGGGCACGTATAAGACGGCGCAGCCGCGTTTGGCGTACAACCACTTGTGACAGTTCTGAAGTGGGCATGCGTGCGTTAGGTCGCTCTTCCGAGGGTGCGCTGCGGACCAAAGTGCCGATGTCAAGGCACGTGCGATGCGCGTACTCACCGAGATCCAGAAGTCTGGCTTCGCGTCGCTCAGATTGATATTCAGTTCCTGGCCAATGGAGTGCGCAGCGTCAACGACACTCCAGGCGCCCTCCTCGCGACATATGTTAACCATTTCTTTCCACGGAAGCAGGACGCCGGGGTTGGACACGATACTATCGATGACGGCAACAACCTTCGGCTCCTGTGCGGTGTCGCCTTCTTTCTTGGAGGCTCTTGCAGACGCACACATACCTTTAACGTGGGAGCGAAAAGACTCGATGATGGCCGCGTGAGTGGTCGGGAACTGGAGGTTATATGTCGATATGGTCGGGTGGGGGGGAATGTCGTGCAAGTACTGGATCGCTCTCGACACCGCCGCGTAAGTTGTGGTCGCTATCGGGCGTGTCAAGCTGTGTGGCAAAATCAAAATTCGTGTGTCCACCGGACACAGCACTCACTGCCGATGAGTATGTCTCCCTCGTGCCACTCGAAGTTACGCAAGACAGTGTTCACACCATGTGAGGCGTTCGGGACGAACACGACCTCATCAGTGTCCGCGCCGATGAATTTCGCAACGCGCGCCCTGGTGCTGTTGACGAGGTCTTCCAGCTCGAGACGTATGAACAGATCGGGAGATGCTTCGATTCTGCGCTGCAAGGCCTCAGCAGCGACGGTGACCGGCAGGGGAGCTGAGCCATAAGAGCCTGTCTGTCATAAGGGATCGCCCTCTTCGGGTCATCCGATGCATCTGCTCACCGTGGTTGAGGTTGACATACTCTGGATGGAAGCCAAAGTACTTGAGCATAGGGTGGCCAAACGCAGGTGGGGTGCCGCCGTACGTGGTGGACTGCTGATCGGGGTTGGGCGGTGTGTCAGTGGCCGTCATGGTGAAGTGAGGGGCGAGGAGCAAATAATCTATGTCGCTGGTGTGTCTGCGATTTGATTTGTTATCTCTGTAGCCTGCGTGTGAACGGACGGACGTGCGATCGCAACCGACGGACGTAGGGTGGCCTATACCAAACTGGCACTAACGTTCTTTATAATAAATTGTTTGAAAACGCGATTCCTGAACGAGTCGTTCAGAAGAGAGCACTAATGAACTTGGTGGACACCAATATTCCGTAACCAAATGAGTGAACTCTGCTGCCCGACGGCCCGTCGCGAAGAACCGAGTCAGGTGCGCTGAGCTCGCAATCTACAGCAATCTCACTTTTCGCTGACCGCTTATCTTTCGCCCCCATATTCCACTCACTTAGAGGTTGCCAGGATGTCATCTGCATTTTTCTATGGGACTCTCATGCACCCCAAGATACTAGCGAGAGTCATCGGGAATGACGGGGGGCATCTGCAAGTCTGTCCAGCTATCTTGATGGTTCAGAGCAGCCTCTCAGATCGCTATCATGGACTAACCAAAGCTTTTTATAGGACCATACACGACATCATGTCGAGGTGTGTACACGCATAAAGAAGGTCAGTATGAGCGGCTGACCGCTGCTTGCGTTGTCAGTCTGTAGATTACCCGGCCGTCGTGTCCTATGACAGCAGCCGCCAACTCTTCACGTATGATTTGAATCCCGAGGAGCGATCGGTGCGAGGGACGCTAGTGTCCGGACTCACGACTGCAGATATACAATTATTAGATATCTTTGAAGGAAATGTACGCGTTACTCTGCTGCTCCTCGAGCGCGATGATAATGGCAGTCAACAGGAATATACCCGCGCATCCGTTTCGGTCCATCCTTTGTCCCCTCTCACACCGCTACTAGATATGAAAATACCTTCCGTAGCATCAACCATGATCCCGCAGGCGGCCTCGCCTCTACCCTCCGAGGCCGAGGCCGGGATGGATTCGACGGTGGAGGCGGAGACGTACTTGTGGATTGCACCTCTATCGCGACTGAAGAGGGAGTTGTGGTCGTACGAAACGTTCATCAAAGAGAACGCATGGAAGTGGGTGGGGGAGGGGGGGGAGGGTAACATGGACTATGCAGAGGTTGACCGAAGGCGGAACATGGGAGGGATCATTGTATAAGGTAGATCGATCATCTGATAAGATATAGATTAGGAAGTGGCTGTCGCCGCAGTCGCCGATTTCGTCATAGCCTTAGCCACATCCTCCCTTGCCTGCCCGTTGCAGGCCCGGCCACTCCCATCCGCACACCAGCGGCCAGCCTATGATTCCTGTCTCCATGGCTCCGTCCCCTCTTCGGCGAGCAGTCTCCTCTTCCATCATTTTATTATTCCTCCTCGTCATCTTTTGTCTTGGGCTTATCTACCAGTCTTCCAGCTCTATTAGCCACTATCTTCCCGCATCTGGGAAATCCGGTATGCTCTCTGGTTTCCTCGATGGGCGACAGCTATAAGCATGCTCTTTAGCCTTTCCGGATTTTAGCCAATATCTCCATGTACGGACCGTGGTCGGCGATGAATTGGGTCTGGGTGCGTCAGCGATGCCTTTAAGCTGTCCTGCAGGACTAAAGGACATTGGCAGACAAGCCAGGAAGGCGTGCAATCTTTATAGGAGATGTCCATGGGATGAGCCAATCCCTCCAGTTAGTCCCGACCCCTGGCTGTCGAAGTTCCGCTATAATCTTCTCTATTTAGAGCCCTCCTTTCTAAAGTGAACTATGACCCTCAAAGAGACACTCTCCTCCATGTCGGGGATATAGTCACCAAAGGGCCACACGAGGGATCGCTCTCGGTACTCTCGTACATGGCTTCTAACAACGTAACCGGCGTGCGCGGAAACCATGACCAGAAAGTCATCGAGTGGCGAGCGTGGATAGAATGGGTACAGAAATTGGACGGTGGCGCCGGTGCTATGTGGCTAGAGCGGCTAGAACACCAGTGGCAGGAAGCCTATCAAGCCACTGATTTTGACCAATTTGAATGGATTCGGAAGCAGCAGCGGAAAGGCAACCACAAGTGGTGGGGCAAGATCCCCAAGGGCTGGAAATTATTTTCTGATCACTATCGAGTCGCTCGGTGAGCCTTTATGCACACGCACCGTTTTTGGAGTGCTCATCGTATATCAGGGCCATGTCTGCCGCGGAGTACGACTATATGCGCTCTCTGCCCCTCGCACTCCATCTTCCGTCGGAGCACACGTTCGTTGTTCATGCCGGCCTGTTGCCCTACGACCCTAAGCATTCTGTAAAGTCCCACCGCCAACCACTCTCGCATCTACCACTTCTTTCGTCGTCTCACTATCCTTCTACCCACCGTGATGACTTTGCTCAGTTCCCGACACGTGTCCTCCGCAAAGCGCAGGAGCTATCCATCTTGACTGATATACCACAGAATAGTGATCCATGGGTCGTTATAAATATTCGTAGCTTACTCAAAGACAATACGGTCTCCAGGTGCGCATTGCTTTGCTAATCAGCCCATGCGCTGTCTCAGTGCTTACTTGGTTGTGTCGGCTTTGCAGGAGCAGCAATCGAGGGGAGGCGTGGGCGGACGTCTGGTTGTCTCTCATGGATCGCTGCTCCGGTTTCGACCTGACTGCCAAGACAAATAATGGCCATAATCTGCCATGCTACCCCTCCACCGTTATCTACGGTCACGCGGCCTCGCGCGGCCTCGACGTAAAGCGGTGGTCGGTCGGCTTGGATTCTGGATGTGTGCGTTACCGTTGGCCTTGTGATTTAGCTGCTTGCCTATTTATGTTCAACGTATCTCCAGGTATATGGCAAGAAGCTTCATGCGCTTATTCTTGGCACGACGCAAGAGAATACGACCGCAGGCGGTCGTTGGGACGATGAAGACGTCAAAGACAGAGGCGACGGTGGTGAATTGAAGCACGGGAATGGCATCGACTTTGGAGACACCGGACGCGCTCGCCTGGTGGAAGTTAAATGCCACAGGCACAATTCACATAAGGATAATGCTGCAGATGGCGAAGATGACAACTAGATCAACCTCAGTCGTCTCCATTAATACGACTTCAATATCTTACTGCCTTGCGTAATGCACTCACACCGGTAGTACAAATACATCTAATGGATGGTAACAAACTCAATACGATTGGTGCCTATCATAGGGCAACATTTGGAAATACACAGCATATGACAGGTAGTGTAATACAATTGACAACATAGCAACAATCTCTGTGGCACGCTTTTCAGCATAGACGATGAACATGTGGCATGGGGTTAGCAAGGACCGAGCATCAAGAGGGATGGGAGGTTTAGCAGATGAAGAGTAGACTCGTGTCCTGGGAGGGGTAACGTGTCAGTCAGTGTGTGGCGGGTGTGAGGAGCTGAACAGTGGTCTACCATTGGATGGGAGCTCGAGAGCTGCGTAAGCCGTTAGTACTTGAGCATGGCATAAGAGACAAAGCGATATCTCTCTCACCTGCGGCTTCTGGCTGTACTTCCCTCTCAAAATGGACCTGGTAAAACAAACAAGGTTACATCTGCCAATATCGATTCGGGTTGAGTGTTCGGACTTACCGGATGCTGAGGAGGAGCTGCTGGTAGCTTTGATGCCGGTTCTGTGCTGGGAAGCACATGACATGAGTGAGTCGCCGATGTCAACAAGGCTGGAATAGAGCAGGGCGACATACTGAGAGCGGCAATAAAGGCCTGGAGATAACCGGTTCACAGTGAGCCTTGTATTCAAGGACGAGTTTGCGTTCGGACTCACGTAGCTCATAGCTCCTGTTGCAACTCCGGCCTCCATTGTATCCGCGCTCGTCTGGGAATCCTCGCAACCGCTCCACATGATCTGCGTAAACCATATCTTCAGTTGAGGCAAGATGCACGACAAGTTGGACGAGTACGTACGACGTCTGCTGGGCTGGTCTTGGTGTGCCTAGCTTGTTGGTTGGCTCTCTGGCCATTTGTAGCAACCCTGAACGCGCCTGTTATGGAGCTGATAGCACCCCCCAGGTCCCCGCGGGAATAGGATGTAAAAGCGCTCAATAGACCCTGGCCAGCCTCAGCGGCGAGGTTAGGCTCCTTAATCTTGCCCTCGGTAGTATACTGGAAGAAGTTGAACCCGGCGCTCTTGATACAGGAGTGGTAAAACTTACGACGTAAGGGAGGTCTGGTATGTATTATGATGAGAAGATAGGAAACTAAAAATTAGGCGGAGCATACCAAGAGCAGAGCCGGAATGGCAAGACTGAAAGACCTATGCTTAGCTTGATTCAAGAATAGTGACAGAAACATATACGAACGTCGAATATGGCTGTGAGTCGACAGCCAGGAGGCAGCGTCTTCACCATGATGTCATGCATCTCCTGCAAGTGCGTAAGCAGAAATTCGTTATTGAGATCTATGGTGTCTCACATCGTCGACGATGAATCCATTCTGCTTGTGATCGACGGGATAGATGACTGCTCACAATCACCATTCAGTGACAGGATATGAGAAGACTGGGAGGCTGCAGACCTTCGTCATAGCCGTCAATTTCGTCTCCGTCCAGGTCCTTTGTCTGCCCTCCGTGGCCGGAATCTAGATGCAAGTCAGTCGCGTTGCGTTGCCGTGCAAGGTATCGAGACTTGCAATGAAAAAAGAGCGAGTCGTTGGGTCGCGCATCTCTCACCAGCCAACGCATAGCAGATAGCTACACCAACAGCAAGTCAATTCTTGGCAATCAACAGCACATTTGGACGGACGCACTATGTTCTCCTTATTAGGGACGGACCGAGGGTCACGTTGGTCATCGGTGAGCACCACGATGTCATCCCGCTTATAATCGAAGTTAGCTACCACAAACATTTGCAGGTCAGCAAGAATAAAACGATGTAACTGAACTGACTGGTCAGGAACCGCACGACGTTACGTGCATCGTTAATACAACCTTGCAGCTGGTTGCCTTGGCGGAAGTAGTTGATGCCAATCTGTGACCGGCCGTCGGGATCACCAATACAACAATGGTTATAGCTGCAACAACTTACGCAAAGAGCCTTCCTCGTTCCACTGCACTGAGAATACTGGAAAAATGGCTGCTGCATCTGATGATTGGCGTCTTGGAATTGAGGGCCGTAATACTGGTGGTCTATTGGGGGTCTGACGGGCGTCCGAGGTGGTACACCTACAGAGCGAATCCGTAAGCAACAAACCAAGCTTACTCTGTAGGGCATACGCACTTGGAGGCGGGTAGTCACCTTGCAGCCGACTAAGGTAAGGATATTAAGTTACTGACTCTAAGAGAATGATTGTTCAAAACTGAAATGCTTACGAGAATGAAGGTGGAGGACCAGGAGGGGGACCAGGGACAGAGGAATGTCCATGGGAAGTACGATGTATTGGGGGAGGACCAAGACGGGGACCAGGTACAGGGGAATGTCCATGGGAAGTACGATGTATTGGGGGAGGACCAAGAGGGGGACCAGGTACAGGGGAATGATCATGGAGAGGACGAGTAATTGAGGGAGGGACTGGAGGGGGACCGCCTGGAGGAGGACCGGCATAGGGGTAGACGCTCTGAGATTGCCCAGTATAGCTCCGCCTCACGATGGGAGATGGTCCATGGGACGGTCCAGGAGGCGGTACTGGAGGAAAACCGTAGCTGTGCATATGAATGTTCGGAACAAAGTGAGTGGATAAGCTATTAGTTACATACACTGGAGGTATGGCGTAGGATGGGTTGTATCCTGGGGCATTGACTGGGTCATCACTAAATCTGTGTAGGCATTAGATCAGACAAAGTGGCGTTTTAGACTCACGGGGATGGAAAGCCATAGAGGGCGCTGATAATGAAATATCAGTCTCAATGATCAGGAGAATAGCCTTCGAGAAACACACTTCTGTGGAGGCAGGCCGCGTGAAGGAGGGTTGGGGGGAGGGCGATACGGGTCGGAATCACTAGGTAGGTTAAAATTCCAGTTCATCGCTATTGCGACCCTTCAGCGATAGCCTTCGGCCTGGTTAATGCAGAACGAAAAAATGAATATTCACAACGAACAGTGTTGGCGAGCTCGGAGGCTAGAGTCAAGTCGAGGCGTGTCCACTATCGTGCCGGGGCTCGCCTTAATTAAAAGGGTAGGGCCGTGCGAACATGGCAGAACCCGCTACCCCCAAGCCATCGCAAAGCAACGGACAACGCCCTGCAGTCGGTGGCTGTGGCGGTGTAGTAGATAGAAGAGGAACATCTACTTTGTGTTGTAGAGGCAGTCGGTCGACAAGCACGATATAGTAACGGGCCGTGGAGAACGGCGAACAATCATCAAACACTATACATAGTCCAGGGTCCGAAGCAGAGTATTTACTTTCTGTATTATAGTAGAGTGCACTGCAGTACCTGATACCATTCCACTTCTACCCGTATTTCATGTGTAGCTACCACCGCTATTTAAATCTCTGCAGGCCATCTGCAAAAGAGGCATTAGGCGTCCATCCATGAAAATACAAAACAACCACTTTTTTCAAGATTTTTTTCAAGAATTGGGGGACGGGGAACGGAACTTAGAAGGTCTGAACTCCGACAGTCTTTAGTGAAGTCCGCCCTAACGTTAAACTTGGCGAAGCATCAGCTATTCCCACCTGACACGGAAATTCACGTGAGAAGTCGCTGAATGACACGCGAGACGCGGTCGCGTCCAGAGAGCTCGCAACTCGTGTGCAGGTTCTTTGGGCACCTTGGCTTTCTAGAGGGCCCCTGCCTACGCTTTGATCAACCTTGGGGTTGTGATGGAAGGGCCATTATTTGAGAACCTGGATCCGGCTCAAGTTCTAGGTGTGCCCGACTCTGCTTGCTCTTGCGCCAAGCTCACCCCATTCAGCGGTGCAACACCCACCTGACAGTCCTCTTCAAATTCTGGCTGGCCCCGGGAGTGGTAAAACGAGAGTATGTTTCTGATGCCTGCTCTTGGCTTGTCAAACTTACCCCGTCACCATAGGTTCTTACATCACGCATTGCGTATCTCATAGTCAAACATCACGTCCCTGCTTCTTCAATATGTGCTGTCACGTTCACCAACAAGGCAGCAAACGAGATGAGAGAGCGCCTTGGGAAACTTATTGGAAAAGACCAAACGAGCCGGCTTAAACTAGGGACTTTTCATGCTCTATGCGCAATGTTCTTGAGAAAGTACGGACGTCTGGTTAGTCTGGACGAGAATTTCACGATCTGTAACGCCGACGAGAGGTTAGATATAGTTAAATCTTGATTCCATTAGAAGTTGACCTGACTTCGGCACCTACAGCGCCAAGATTGTCAGGGATTTGATCAAAAGTAACGATGAATGGATCAAAGAACTAAAGGTTATTCTTAAAGAGCGCACTGCAGTCACCATGATCTCGAAGTATAAGTCCAAGGGGCAGGTACCCGACGACATGGAGGCCGACGCGCATACAAATGCCAACACCTACCCATTCAAACAGCCGAGACCCATCAACCAAGTAGTCGCAAAGATATTCCGAGAGTACCAAGAAAAGTTGAGACAGAACAACTCTCTCGACTTTGATGATCTCCTGGTACATGGTGTCGGCCTTTTTCGGGGTCACAAGCGTGTACTTCGGTGGTGCCGGCATGTGCTCGTTGACGAATTGTAAGCTGTACTATATCTTTTTGGTTCTTACGACGGCGGGATTGACAGCAATTCCATTAGCCAGGATACCAATGGCATGCAGTACGAGCTCATGAGTCACCTTGCTCAAGTTGGTCGCTGTGTGACCGTGGTTGGTGACCCGGATCAATCCAGTAAGCAGGTGTTGATCACGGTCCCCGTGATAGCTAACGTTGGTACTAGTCTACGGCTGGCGTTCAGCTGATATTAGAAACCTCTCTAACATGAAACGCGGTATTTCAAAACCCACGCCTATGGAGCTTTATTTTGAGTTCTTCTCCTAGATTTTCCTGCCACGCAACATGTCTTACTGGAAGAGAATTATCGCTCCACCGGATCCATTCTGGCTATCAGCTTAGCCATCATCGCTCAAGGTAACAGTTAACTCATGATACCTTAGCGGGGAGATGCGCTAGCTCTATTGTCTTCTCTTTTCTGACATATACCAGATTGCTGCAGGATTGATAAGTCCCTGTATACCTCAAACTCCAACGGTCCCGCTCCAATGCTAAGGGTATTTTCATCAGAAGTAATGGAGGCATTATTTATGGCAACAGAGATAAAAAGGCTCATTGCCTTGACAAGTGGCATGTTGACATGGAAAGATTTTGCTATTCTGTGTAAGTTGTTTTGTTCACTAATGCTCACTTCTGTTTATTGACTAGCAAATTGAATCAGTGCGCTGTAACGCCTTATCTCGCGTTGTAGAGGAGGCTCTACAAAAGGAAGGCATACCTAACAGGGTCCTTGCCGGACAGCGATTCTTTGATCGTATGGAGGTATGTCGCGCATGTATATTTTCAAATTGAAGAACTTGCTTTCAATCCTATTAATTAAAGATTAAAGATCTCATAGCATACCTGCAGTTGGTCGACAACCCTTTGTTTGTACCAGCATTTGTCCGTATCGCCAATGTGCCTGCACGCGGACTTGGTGCGAAGGTAAGTAAGCCTTGGTGTGTATTAGGGTTAATATGATAATCCCGTAATGGCGCAGTCTATCTCCGAAATCCTTATCAAAGCTGAAGCGGAGAAGATATCGCCGGTCACCCTTCTCGAACGTATCCATGATTCAGAAGTACCAGATATCAAGCCTGGTGTGAAGAAGAAGGCTGCTTCTTTTGTGAAAGTCTTCCGTGCACTGCGGAAGCTTGCTATAGATGTGAGCAATGCGAGGATGCCTCTCTTACTGCCAACACTGACCCACCACAATGTTTGCTCAGGGAGCACCTCCCGATACACTTTTAAACCACCTTCTGCAAGACACAGAATACGAAGAGCATCTCAAGAAGACTCAACAGGGCTGGGAAATGCGCTGGGAAAATGTTATAGAGCTCATCAAATTTGCTGCTCAAGTTCAGCAGAACGTAACCGTCAACCTTGCATCAATCAATGATTTTGACGTAGTAGCGATACCCCATCGAGTTGTGGACAAACAATCAGAACGAGACGGTCTGATCATTGTGGAACGCAATGGTAAGTCTGACGCAATGGGAAAGGCTAAAGCAGTGGACGAATCCCCTTCAAGGTGATGTCTATGTTTTCTGCTTGAGTAACCATGACTCAATGGTTGAATTAGCTTGACACCTCTCCGCCTCTTTTTACAAGCATCTACATTATCAACGGATTCAGAAACAGAGAACAGTCAGAGCAAAAATGTATGCCCGGCAGATTATGTCTTTCTGTATTTACTGATGACAATGCCTTGCAGAAAGTCAGCATATCAACCTGTCATGCCGCAAAGGGGCTTGAATGGCCCGTTGTTATGGTACCAGCTGGTGCGATCTTTTTGATAGCTTCCACACAGAAGGTCTGATCACCATGTATGTACATGTAGTGGAGAACGACATCTTCCCTCTCGCCCGTTCAGATGATGAAGATGAAGAAAGGTGCGTGTCGAAGCATCAAGCCGATTATCCTGCCTTATTCAGGACCAGGCGTTTGTTGTACGTGGCTTGCACCCGCGCGCAAGGCCTGCTATACTTGACACGCTGCCTCGGCCGCCGACCTTCAAGCAGTAATATGCTTTCCAATTTCGTTCTGAACGCCACCGCCGTCCAACCTGTAATGGTGTCGTATTTTGTCTGTCTCATAGAACGCTCACTTCTTGAACAGGACTTGGTGTCCCCAAAACCACCAGAGATGACAACCTCAAACTTGGAGAATCTAGCTAGAGTTTTGCACCGATCGTTGCCTCCACAAGCTGATCTTACCAAGAGAAAGGACGAATTGTGAGCCTGTGTCAGGAATTGCTTGGGTGAACACTGACTTAATTTTTTTGGTGTTCTTAGCGAACGTTCAGATATACAGGCACACCATAATGATGCGATGGCTCACAGTGGGGAAATGATCTTTGCTATTAGGGAGCAAAATCTTGTTGCCCCGCCCGTTGCTTTCCCCTTCAGTACGTTCTCTCGTCCTGCTCTTCATGCCAATTCGATTAAGAATCTCTGTCAGATATGACGAGTATGACGGACCAGGCTCGGAGCTCATTAGCGTTGTCACTTTCATCAGCATCCACATTAGCACTGAAACCTTCCACCTCGACCGCCAAGCCTGCGAGTAGTTCGAGAGCCAAGCCTTTAAGTAGTTCAAGAGGCAGCCCTTACAGCAGCCTAGTAAGGAGGCCTCCAAAAAGTTCAAGGAATCTTCATCAGGACCCATGGAGCCCCATGTCCTCGTGTCCAGGCACATTTGCTACACTACAACCCAAACCACAATATATTGACCATCTGAACGAACTCCAACAGCTCTCCGATAAGGAACAACCTCCGCTGCATAACACTCAACCAAGTGCAGCACGAAAGCGCGATACTCTGCTCCAGAAGGGTCCTCAATCACGGTGCAAAGTAGTGAATGACAACGCTAAAGCAGCTACCGCAAGTTCAAGCTCTGTGGCAACCACTTGCGTGCCAAAACCATCCGCCGACAAGAAACCCTTCCAGATTGCATCAGCTTTGGCCGCACGAATTGTGACACCGAGCAGTGAAACAGGTTTGGTATCGGCCCATGTACCTGAAGTTGCAAATAGCCAGTCGAAACCCTCCAGATCAACGTCAGTCAAGAACCCGGCAGTTCGTGCCACATCTTCAATTACGACGGTGTCAGTCCCGCACCCACCTTCTGTTCCCAGACCCACTATAACACCGGTGGCGATTAAAGAATCGCTATCGGCTCCCAGCAACAAACCAAATAGCGGGGTAACAACGACCCCAGCTACCGCCACTGGTACTAAACGACGCCTAGGTATGGGGAGGCCGGTTGTAGGCTATCCCAACAAGAAGTTCAAATTGCCTGCACAACCAGAATGAGTAGAAATCTTGCAAACTTTATATATCATATTGGCCGTGAAGATCATTCATCTATATTTGTGCCAATTAGTGTTGTTACTCTTGGGAAACGATGTCGTATGTGCATCACTGAACGGCTCTGATCGTTTCTAGTCACTGTGGTGGCTGGCCTCAGCACGACAGACAATTTCACGTTTTCCTGACGGCAATACGGATTTCATACGCACGGGCTGTAGTGTTGAGGTAAAAATGATTTAAAGCCGGAAGTCGCCGACTGCCAGGAGGGTGGCAATCGCCACCTTCGGCGAAACATGGTGAAATAGTATTCTGGTTTCTACACTACTACGAGGCATATGTAGTATATAATAGTACCTACAACGTACCCCCAAGACACCTTTCATGAAAGCAAAGCATCGATGTCCCATGTCTGACCTCCAGCTTGCTGCTATCTGTGGATGGTAACACCCTCATCGAATGCTGCTAGTGCAACACCTTGCTCAGCCAGAAGTTTTCGAGCCTCTTATCAAATGTGTGCAGGAGCATTAGGACAAGTTTTAGTGTCATTTATACTTATTATTGACTTTGTTAAGTCGAATGAAGTGTTCAGTAATGAATGGGACAGCCTGGCACAATAGCGGATACAAAGATGCTCGATATAGGCTACAACACTGCCTGGACCTATTGGTACAAGTCTGAGTTTCGCCATGTTTTACCATGTCCCCCTATCTGGATACCTGGTGATTGCCTGGCACGGCGACTTAATTTTGTCCCGAACAATAACGGGCTGGTGTCTCCCCACTACAATACTAGTTGACAGTGATCTCAGCAGAAGAGCCTGAGTCATCCTGCACTTGGATTGGGTAGTAATTCTTTTCACCTTCAAGTCTACTTTATCGTGCACAAACGACACCAAAGTATCCCGCAAGTTCAGGGAAAGGGGAACACTCCAGACGGTTTAGCATTGACAGCATTTCGCCGGACATAATTCATGATGGCATGTCACTGTGCAATATTAATATTAGTCTATTCGAAACACCTTGTCATGTGAACTTTTTTTTTTTTGGATCAGCAGCAGTGCTCGGTCCCTAATGTCGAATACGGTGTTTGTATATATTTGTACTTTGTGCGTGTTGAGTGGATCTAACAAAATAGTCTTTATATCAGTCATTATAATAAATGTGGTGATCCCTACTGAATCTCAATTTCCGTCTCAGATGCCGTTGGGCTCCGTAGGGCTAGAATAGAAACTGCAGGTCACAGGATCTATAACAAATCCTGTATTTTCCGTGGACACAGATGGCAGGTAAGGATCATATAGTGGTGGGGTTGTGACACGACAAGGCATGAATTATAAATAAAGAAAGGTGAACGAGCAGGTAAGCAAATATGAAGGACGGAAAACTAAAACGACGCGGGGCTTGCACGGTTGTGGCAAAGAACAAATACCCGTATTGGGCATTAGGGACTGAGCACTGCCGCTGACCCAAAAAAGAAAAACGTTCACATGACAAGATTTTTTGAATAGACTGTAAATGCTTCCACCGGCTGCATGCAAGTACCGACCCGGATCTTCTCCTTTTTCGACTGACCCCTTCTGATCCATAGGTTCACTAGGTTTGATGTGTGACAAATAAATATGGTGGGTTCAGCAGTAGTAACATGTGACTAATGCAAAATCGGCTCAAAGTTCAAGTTCACGACGTTGCCCACAACCTCTAGATGTCATCAAGAAGTACGGTTAGGATGGTAGGAGTGAGCATATGCGAGCTTGTACATGAGCATACGCGATTGTACGCGAGTATACGTGAGTGTTCATGAGCGTTCACGATGTTCTTTAAGATGTAGGAACACCTCATTTTTAGTGAAGTTGATTCGCTACCTGAAGACAACCCCACTGTCATTTATTGTAATTTCCGATGACCTATTGGTTTTCTTAACATAGATCAGACACTTAGGCAGTCAGAGTAGACCTGCTGGACAATTTTATGCAAAAAAAAGGATTTTCAATAGTGTAGATTCGAGCTTTCACAAAATGACTGTGACATGTGACTGAACCTACGGTCGAACCGGTACAGTTGACAGCAGGGCTGAGGAATTGCAGTGTAGCTTGCAGATACCTTCAACCGGAGCTTTCTAGATGAAGGATCTTCAACGGACAAGGCTAATACTACTGCAGTACTGTTAGCAGTCGGGTGTGCCTGTCAGTCTTCCAAGTCCAACTATTCCCAACCAGCTATCTCGTTATTTCTGTGCTCTATATATAGAGTGCTGCTGGCTACTTTGCGAGTGGCACGCGCTCCGCGAAGCCACGGCGTGAGGATAAAGCGTTTGCTGTGGTGAAGAAGGCATAGCAGCATGTGCATGGATCCAGTAGATCCCAGACCACCGTGTGCGTTATTCACAGGGCAGCACACGGCAGAGAATACGACAGACGTCAGTAGTGTATATTGCAGACGCCGTCGCAGTATTACTACGTCGTGTCTGTCGTCATGCAGCCACAGCAGGTTGTTGAAGACGCTTGTCTACCATCCATGCAAGCGCTGAGGGCCGGGCACATTCCAGAACCTGTTTGGGGCCCTCGACGACCTGGGGTAAGGAACGACTTCGATTGAATAGGAAACCGTTCCCGCCGGCTGCAACCGCCGCCTGTATATAGTACCCAAACGGGCGTCCCGCGTGCGTTCTCTCCTCCCACTCCTGACGCATGTCCACTCAGGCTGCCCAAGTATATTTCGACGTAGACACCGCTAATTCAGTCTAGGAGACCTAGTCCCTCACTCTCTTGGCGTCGTTCGACTTGAACTCAACCTTGGTGCGCTCTTCGATGGGACGCTCGTGTCCGCTATGTGAGTCCATGCGTCCTCTTGATTCGTACATTCGGTGGAAGAGATGGCGGCGTTGCTGACCACGCACGGCGTGCAGATTTTACGGTATAACGTGTAGCCAGGTCTATCGCTACTTCATTACATACTCCGAAGACCGTCGTTCTTTAAAATTCTTGATGCGTGCCCCGCGCCGTCCGCGTCATCCATCGACTGAGCACGTGCAGGTTGTATTCCTTTGTGTTGTGAGTCGCGTCTGGCTGTGCGCGGGGCATCTCACTGTGCAACTGATTCATTTTTTGGCGGGTGCCCAGATGGACACGCTGAACCAAGTGTTCGCCTTCCACTGCGTGTACTATTATATCGTGTCAAAGAGTGGCAACGTGCTCAACCTACTAAAGGCGAACTAGTCAGTTTTTTCCCTTGCGACCGTGGTCGTGGCGCTCATGCTGATTCGTGTGCCGGAGCATGATCGTGCATGCGATCTTAAGTACACCCAACTCTGCGTGTGGTTCTGACACAATAATTTCACGCAGGCCCGCCTCTTCCCAGCAGGAAGTCCAGCCGCGCCGCGTCCTATCCTATAGCTGAGCTGGTATGCTTGTCCGTGATGGGCAGGAACTTGCCGTACTCGTCATAGAAATGTATTCTACCTGTCACTGCGCGCAACCAGTTACAGCCACTGACCGTAGCTTTTTCGTGATGAGAATATATACGCGTCTCGACTTGTCTGCTTCACCTCGTTATCTCAGCATCTCTCACCCGTGTGTAGTTTCCGAAAGGAACAAACTCACCTTCCTCCTGGTAAGTTCTCTCATGAGCGTGACCCTGTAATTGAGCTGAGCGCTCACGTCTGCCACGCAGCTCGTCCCCGCCGTTGTCGGTTCCCGTAAGCTGTCCTCCCTCCCTCGCACCCGTGCATTCTCTGAACCTGCCCTGCCCTGCCCGACGAAACACCACAAATATTTGGCATAGGCAAATTCCTCTCTCCGCCATGCTCTCGCACACACTAGCGAAACTCACGTTTTTCCGCCCCACCAGACTACACCGTAAAATGGTATGAGTCCTGCTGAGTCTCTCGGTCCCATGCGCGACGCTCGTCGCCGCTACGCGCAGCTTCATCCTCCCGGGCTTCGACCACATCACCGATCAGAAGGTGCGTGTCCCTCTGCGCCTCCGCAAGCAGACGGTGGATAAATGGGCGCACAGTGGCTCATCGTCACTTACGCCGGTGCGCGTGCAGTGGGCGACCTGTCCGTCTCCATTGCACTGCGCTTGATGCTGTACCGCCCGTCGCACTGGTCGAGCAACATACATGTGTGCATCTCTCCCCTCCTGCCCTTTCCTTTTGCGTACCGGGCTGAAACCCCCCTTCCCCAACGCAGCCCGAAGTCGGTCGCGCGGATGCTCATGAACTATACCTTGATGACGGGACTACTGGCATGGTGTGCCGCTCCCACTCCTGCCCCTTTTACTGCCCGTGCGCTGATACCATGTCCGAATATGGAGCTTATTTGCGATCACCGAATTCCTTGTTGTGCGTCGTTTCGCTTCTTGATCTTCGTTACGCACTCCACCACCCCGCCTTCTTTCCTTCTCAACCTTCCCTTCCTCCTTCCCCCGCCCCCTTCTCACCTCTCTTCGTTTTCATCTGGCTGATGCAAGGGCACGCAGCACTTCATCATGCCGGACAACATGGTCTACATCGGCGTATATGGTATAAACGACACGCGTGCGTCCTGACACCCCTCACCCGTCCCCGCACTAACAACCCTGGGAACCCATGGCAGTGCACTTCAACTCTATACTCACCTCGTCTGTACCGCTCTTCTCTCCCCTTTCCCTCCACTTTCCCCCACCTTTCCCCCATTGACTGACACCTCTCCCACGCAGAGTCAACAACCGCAAGTCGCTCCGTGCCACTGCACAATGCAATCTTCCCACACCGTACTCCAACAACTCGCATAACACATACGTGGTCCCGTCGCCGAAGTTCCGCACGCTCGTGCCCTCCGTGAGTGTAACCACGCCCCCGCCGAACACGCCGTCTGGCAACGTCTACGCGCCATGGGAGTCCATTATGCCACCGTCGGGCGTCGACCGCAGCGCACCCAGGCGGAAGTCGTTGTTGTCGCGGTCATCCTCACTGGGTAGCCACTGATGTTCAGCGTGACAAGGGTGGGAGCGCTCCTGCGCTGCGAGAGTGCTGGTGCTGACCGCGCGGCACTCATATTCCTGTGGCAGGTTATCATTGTAGTTCAGACTCGCTTTCGGGTTGTGTCGTGTCGTGCGCTAGAGGTATTCATGTACGGATAACTGTAGGTGCGCGCCGCTTCGGCCGCTGTCGATTCTGTATGCTGGTGTCTTGTGAAACTCGTGGGCTGACAACGGAAGACTCAGACGGCATCAATATGGGCGGCTGCTCGCGAGGATGGCTAAAGACTATTGTTGCCTAAATCTGAACCACGCCGTCCCGCTTCCACGCGCGCTCGAATCGACTTCGTTACCCCACATGGTTGGCGCTGTCCTTGACAGAACACGAGGCAGCGGACTTCCTGCTGTTGTTTCCTCTTATCCCCCATTGAAGTTAGGCCTCGCCCGAATCGATATCGCAGTCCGCACAAACGCAAAGTCGCCGCAGTCGATTCCGATCTGCACATGTTGGAGCAGGGCCCACAGTCGCTTGTGAGTTATGAAGTGTATATGAATGCTGAGCTTGATAGAGATACACGCTGTCTGCACGGGTCTCCCGCCCCCCCGGGGCGCCACGGCGCCCGACATGCTCAGCTGCGGGGCGGGTAGGATCCGGCACTGCGTGACAGGCCGTGCCATTGTGGCTACCTCAACAATATTAATCCGACCGGACAGGCACTGTGACAGGCTGTAAGCGGGGCGGGCATGGGGAGACGGATCTACACGGAGAGTGGATGGCTTACGTGTGAAGGGACAGGACAGCCGCGGCGAGGGCGCGACCCGTCGCAAAATAAAGAAAGAGTCCAGACCGCGTCCGCGCCAGCGTGGTGGGCGCAGATGGGGATCATCTGGCACAGCGGTGGCGTCATCTGCCTCGTCAATTTGAGCCCCGACGCCGCTCAAGAGGAAGACACTTGCCTTTTCCAGCGCGGGACCCCGGCAAGCTGCGGGCCATCCGCGTCGTGGGGATGGTCGGACACTGCAGAAGGCCGCCGCGCATGACTCCTGCGAGCGTGCGTGCGAGCTCGGACGTCGGCAAGGGAACAGGGGGCGGGGCTAACGTATGGGCGCCCTGCACCTAGCCTGTGTGCCCGCACGAGTTGCGCGACGGGGACGGGCATGCTGGATTGGATAGACAGCGGAGCGTGTGGAGGTGCCCTTGGGAGCGCTAGCCGAATGAAATCGCCAAATGTGGAGGCGAGCAGCCTGTTGCGAGATGACGGCAGGGAATCGTGATGGTGTGGGTCGCTCCATTGTTGCCCCAAGCACGTGGTGCCACCGAGGATGCTGACATGCTACGCGAGACTGCATCAATACCGGAGCCGAAAAAGCAACAGCGCATGCGAGGGCGCAAGAGAGAGGGCGTATGGGAGGCGGAGAACAGATGAGAGTGCCAAGCGGCGGCGGAGGTGAGGGATGTCACGCGCGCCCGACAGAGTGGCGGATGCTGAGTACATTATATGATCTCGATCAGGGAAGCGGCTAGAATGCGGTGCTTCAGACGCGCGGATAACGTTTGGGAGTCGCTGGGGAAACGAGGTCGGGTGGGAATTATCAGGGAGGTTGCCTGATGGCCTATCAAACGAGACCCGGGAGAGAGACTGCGAGTGAGCTGGAAAACAAATGATAGTGGGAGAAATGAAAGGGAGAGCAATGGATGCCAACGACTGAAGAGGCAGAAATAAAGTTTGTAGCCGATATGTAAGGCTTGGATCTAAGATCGTAATTGAACTGATAGCAGTTGGCTCTTCAAAGGCGAGTGGTCTTTTCTTCCCTCCTCCCATCTCCTCCACCGTCCTCCATGGCAGAGTCCGATACACCCAGCGTTCACGGTCTTACCTATCCTCCTGGTTTTCTAGCCTCTCTTCCTGTCCTCCTCCCTCGTCCTGCTCCTCACACCCCCATAAGATCCATCTCCGCCGCTCAGTTCGCAGACATACACACACGCTACCTCCTCGCACACGCGCCTGACCATGTCCTTTTCCCCTTCCTCCACGGCGTCGAGGCCGGTAACAACGCACTGAACGCATTTTTCATCAATTCTCGCGGTGTCTCGGTGCCCATCCCGCGCTTCCGTGGCCTGATATGGGTCGCGTGTGACGACGACAATGACACGGGCGCTGTCCACTCTCGTGCACAGGCCGCGGGCGACGAGGACACGCTCACCGAGGAGGACTTTGACGATGATCTGAGCTCCTCTGATGCTGAGTTGGATGGCTCAGACCGTGGCGGCGAAGACACTTTTGCGATGGACATGGACGTCGACGTCGAGATCTCTGCCGACGAACTGACCAAAGACGTGCACATGCATCCCGTGCATCACCGTGCACCGCCCATCATCACGTCAAATGACCAGCTGTATTCATCGGACGCCTCGCAGTTTGGGGCAAGCCACGATCGCAGCGCGTCGAATGCCAGCACGTCCGATCTGAGCAGCTCGCCGACGCCATCGACGACGGCATCGCTATCGCTGTCGTTCACGGCGTCGACGCCGGCGACGTCGGTGTCGTCCTGCCCGCCGTCGCCATCGTCGTGCCTTGCGAGTGCCTCGCCGGTGCCACAGTCTCCGTCTCCGCCACCGCCGCGAGGACCGCCGCTGCTGACGTCGACGTTCCGAGCGCGCGATCTATTGCAGACGACTGCGAGTGGGACAGCCGAGTTTATTCCGGCGCGGGTGCCCAATGGGATCTCGTTGCGGAACTTTGGAATCCAAGTCGTGAGTGCTTCCCCGTCGTCTTCGGATCCGCTCCTGTTTCGCATGCGGCCCAGTGCCTCGGCGTGCGCCCCGCCCCTATGTCCATATACGGGATGCCTGTCACCAATAGGGGTCGCCCGATGCTGATCACATTCATTCGGCAGCCGATCTGCGCCACCCTGTCCGACATCGTCGTCTACTCCACAAAGGCCTCCTCTCGCTCCGCCTTTGCCCTTGCCGAGAAGTTCAAACAGGCAATCGAGTCTTGCGCCCTCAATCGCACTGAACCCCCCGTCGCCTACAATGTCTTCGTCCTCACCGCCTCCCTCCCCGACATGGTCGCCTCCATCCCCCATCTCCTGAGTCGCGTCCGCGACGACGGCGACCTCCACCCCGACCCCCTCGCCCACCACCACAACGGCGCACACACCGACGGCACCGACGCCCACGTCGCTAGCGAGGCCCGCTTGACGCGCCGCCTCAAGGCCAATACCATCAACTTTGCCCAGCGTGAGAAAGACGAGATGCGTGACCTCACCCGCGCCTCCGAGATTATCTCCATCGGCACCATGGACGGCGACCAGCGCGGCGTGCACCCGTGGGACCTCACCTTAGGCCAGGTCTTCCTCGGCAATTCCAATGACGTCCCACTCGCCGACGACTCTGATCAGGAGCGGGACCCGTTCGACTTTTCTAACAACGACCCTCGCAACGGCTTTGGCTACGACATCTGCATTGAATGTCACGATATGCCACCCCGTTCCCTGCCTACCCGGCTTCGTGCGGTGGAAGATCATCTCGCGGCGCTCGACGCCCTATGGATCGAGCGCTGCCGCTCCAGGAGCCAGCAGTCTGCTGACCCTGGTGTTACCGATGGTGGTGGAAGCGTAGAACACCTCCCTCCACGACCGCCACCCAACGCCAACGCGGTGGCTCACATGTCCTTTCCAAGCTCGCCCTCCTCGTCGGACGCCGGGGCGTCGGTAATTCTTCCTGTCGTTGAATTTTTACAACGCATGTTGCAGCCCGCAGATTCTCAGGCCGCGATGGGCAGAAGGGATGCACGCCGCTTCCGCACGCGGCCAGCCAAAGTTCTTATTTACTCTTCGGACGGATACACGGAATCAAGCGATCTCGCGCTGTGTTTGTTGATGGCTGTTCGCGGGATTTCTTTGCCCGAGGCATATCTCGAGCTGCAAGTACGTGCCTAGATTCTTGGCCCATATCTGTTGCTGATTTCGTTTTGGTTATCAGCTGAACAAGAAGCGCAGCTTCTTTGTATATCAGCCGGACCTGGCTGTGCTGAAGCGAGTCGAGATGCAGTTGGCCAATGAGAGACAGACTGAGGCCAGAACGCACAATCACATGCCGCGCCCCAGCAACCGTCTGCCATCTAATACTACGTCCATCTCGTTGCCTCCGAAGGCCGGCCGCGCCTTTTCCGCATCGTACGAGGAGCACCTTCTCAGTTCCCTGTCCTCCGGCCAGAACGCCACCGTGCCCAGCCAGATGCGCCGTCCGCGCGCGTGCACGAGCCCTATGCTTCTGTCCCACATGGCAGATCATCAGGTGTGGTTCGACGATCCGCGTTTCGACGGGAGCTTCCCGAGTCGGGTGCTGCCTTTCCTCTACCTCGGAAATTTGTGAGTCCTCATACTTTTCCTTGTCTGTGTCTTTGATCTAAAGTCCGGTAGGAACCACGCATCCAAT
>QLPM01001231.1:1410-13024 GCA_003314695.1 Albatrellus sp. MG142
ATGGTGGATCCGGGATTTCAGAGTGGATATTGAGTAAGCTGTGGTTCTCGTAGACAACGGCTGCACCTGTTGCAGGCGTGGGCGACATCTGCAATGTCAAGGCCTGTCTCAGAAGTAGCGTTGCGTGGTGAGGTACTGTTGAATCCTGGGATATGATATTCGGAAGTGCGGGGTACCGGAGAAGGTATGTCAACTGTGTACTATAGTCCGAAGGTATCACTGCTACAGATGTCAACGGAAGATCATAGAAGGCAAGCCGAGTGTACTCACACCTATTCCTTATGCGTATCAGCATGGCGACGCATATCCAGAGAGCAAGGTCAAGCGACGCATCCACGGCAAAGATTCCATCCCACAATATCATGGAGTCATGCATGTTGAATTCCCTCGTGAAGATAAGGCGGAGCCAACGTCTGTGATACGGTGTAAGCCTGAGCTTTGTAAATGCGCCACTTACTCACATTCCGTATATCTGTGGCTCGATGCCAACGGCCTGCATACGGTTGTACAGAGTGGGGTCTACGCTCTTCAAGAACTCCTTCTGTATGCGATTGCACGCCTGTATGATTGGCGCAATGTATGAGTGGACCTGGCCATTGGGTACGTTGAGCTGGACGTGTCCCAGGACGGTTGTCGTGATTTCTTCCGGAGTTTCACGCCACTCGTACCACCTGCCCACCCCATTCATTACAATCTGGAATAGGGCCCAAGCGTCGGCTGCTATCCATCTCCGTGCACACATCTCGAAAAGTTGGTCATCCTTCCCGGACTGGCCATCATTCACCTTTAGAGAATCATAGTCCACTGTATAATAAAGTGTCGCAAGTAACTCATGCATGCCTTGTCGGTATCCAATCGCGGAATGCATTACGGAATAGAGGAACAATATATTCGTCAGTTGTGCTTGCACCTCTGGTGTGCGAAAGTATTCAATGTCCGGAAAGCTAGGATGAGTAGGGGATGTGGACCTGCTCCGAAATATAACAGGAGTGGCTTACGTGCGCTCCACATCTTGCCGTATTGTTTTGCGTAGGTCGACTGCAGAAAACCACTCTTTCCATGGATTCTAAACAAGGATTGAGACATAGTTTGGAGATACGAGATAGTTCATACCTCGTCGTGTAAGCTCAATGGGTTGTTTGTGTCTAAATTGCTCAAGTCCAAACCAGGTCTCCGTGGTGGGACATCTATACCCGGAGCGATAAAACTCTCCTCATAGCTTCCGTCTGGCGCCCTAAGTTTCTCAAGTATTAACCGCCTAAACTCTTCACGATCATCTCGTAAAGACTCGATGTAAGGCAAGGAGGTTAAGGGCAAATGAGGAGGTTGTAAGGGTTCCAGTGGTGTCAAGAAGACCTAGAAAGTCACCATCAACGCATTCAAAACGTTTCAATGTTGACTCAGTATTTTGATGAGCGCACCTTCCATGCCATACTCCGACCTGGAACCCCAGCCGATGTATCTGGGGAACCAAACAGACGACCTCCCAGTGCAGCATCTTTGATCTTGGACAGACTCGTGCCGGAATTGAACAAGCGATCATATGCACTCCTTAAGATAGAAAGACATTTTATTCAGCACCAGTTGCTCACGAAGGATAAGGACCGACTTGATCTGCTCTACTGCAGGTCTTGTCTGCCTTTGGCTAGGACTGCCAGCCATGCTGCGGACGTTCGAGTAGGTAAGCCAGCAAGATGGTGGACAGCCTTAGCGGTAGAACAATGCCGGGAGAAGTAGATGGAACTGTGCTCAAACGCTCTGCCAAAGAATCCCTTAGAGCGGTGGTGCCAGTGGTTGTTCCTGCAATGCCTTTTATGGTTACGTCACAGCATCGCAGTGTACAAATACTGGTACTACTATTGTTGGCGTCACTGATTGCTTGCGAACAATCGTAGTGATTTATGAGAACAAGCAGAGATATTCCAGAGATAATTTAGTTCAATCTAATTTTGAGAGAAGTGCGGTATTGGCAGACAACAGCATATAGCAACCGCTTATCCTATCGATACTCGCTACAATATTAATACTTGTTAACGTTAGCGTGACCTCCTGCCTTGTCAGGATTCAGCAGCACAGGTTTCAAGACAAGGATTACAGTTCGCGGGGCGTCTCTTTGGCCTAACGTAGGCCAGACATTACCGTAATCTGACTCGAACAGCAGCATTATAAATAACACAGTGAACACAGATCCAAAATGAAGCTTACCTCAAGTGTGCGGTATGCACGGACAATCTGGCTTCAGATAGTCAGAACCACATAGAGACGGAGAAGCTTGATTGTTCGCTTCTCATGGCGTGCCACCATCCAGGAGGGAAATACAGAACGTCTCCAGGATTCAGAGTCGCACTGATGGCATGTGGAACGACGTTTTCCCAGAACGAAGGAAAGGCTTCGTGATCGCCCGCCGCCTGACGTGTAGCAAACACGTCTACTCGAGATGTATTACTCATTGATGGTTCCAGTGTATTTGCGGCGGGATTGTATGTATGGTCTAGAGCTTTTTCCTGGGTTGAAGAGAAAGGATACATGGAAGCGCTAACGCTCGGCGGTGCTAGCCAAACAGTCTTACGTCCTACAACTTGAGCTGAGTGAAGTACAAATTGAGAAACACACCCAAATAAGCTGTCGATCTGCTTACTATAGAAGTTAAAGAATGGATCCTAGCATATCCGGTAGCGATGACTTTCGGAATCAGTAACCAGGACGCAAGCACATACCGTATGAGCTGGTGAGGTAGCTCCGGCCGGACCTAGCCACGCATTGATGACGAGTTGAGTAGCGTTGCCTGGGGGCTTGTAATCGGGGTAGTCTGCCGGAGCAGCGGGAGCAGAGAAGACATAATCCGGCTTGATGATATCGTTCTCAAGGGCTGGAAATTGTTTGAAAAGATCATGCTGAGCAAGATAGAATACGGAACGGGATCTGCTGTCTTGCGACTCAAGGGAATCCAGAAAGTCCTCCCACTTCATGAGCCGCTGGGACCAATCATCAGTTCGGTAATCGCTTCCCACTTCGACAGGAACAATCCGGCCACGTCCAGAAACGTAACGAAGGTATTCAAAGGAGCGCCATGGGTGCTCAGTCATGGCAGGCCAGTCTGAGGCGAGGCCTGATATAATAAAGGGTTTTCCGAGTAGCTTGTGCTTGAAGGTGGACAGTGAGGGAGGGGTACTTAAACAAGGTACAGCAAATGTGGATGTCGCCAGTGATGGGGGTAGTGCGGACCTAGAGGATGACGTATCTTCGCATACTGACAGATGATATGACGCCGAGGGTAAGAAGTCAGATTGAACCTTGGATATGAGCTTGACAATGAGATCACATCTTTCTTCACCGGGCGCACCCGCTATGATGAGTGCCCGATCCAGACATGCAACAGCAGACTCGACGACGCTTTCGTCATTGACGTTCATGAATGCAATATCTGCGAGGGAACGCAACAGACACGCCTCGGTATACAGATGTCTCCATGGCAAAGAGTCAAGTTGGCGAGTTGATATCAATGTATTGTAAGCGAGGACCGACAGATTGTCGAGGATCTGGATCTGGGAAGAAAAATTTACGGAGGACGGATCTGTTATGTTACGGACAGCGCCCTGGAGAATACTGACGACATCTGCCCCGCATGGCGATAGATCTGAGGATGCATCAGAGTTTGTGAGGCTAGGAATGCAAGACCAGACTTGCCCGCCAGTAAGGGACATGATTGGTCATGGAGTTGAGTAGCAATAGATTGAAGAAGACGGAGAGGCCAAGCGACGGACATGCACAGGGGGGCGAGGGAGCGACAGAAGGACGGCGAGTCGAGGCTAATAGAATGAAAAGGAAGTTGATCAGGGTCAATGACGAGGAGGAAGCGCTAAGAAGGAAGGTCGGCTAGGGCAAATGAGGTAATGGCGTTGTCACAGGTCGCAATTTTTTTGTGTCACGCAGTCAGTCCGCGCACTCGATAAAAGGTCGATGAGGGTTCACGGTGCGTGAGAACAAACCCCGAGCGATCATTCCATTGACAGACTGCTGCATCGGCTCGTCCGGCCCGAACAGTTCCGCTTTCCTTTTACGTTATGTCCTCAAGGTAAGACCAGCCCTTGCTTTCTGTCCCTTCTTGCTCTTATCCTCGCTATCCCCAGGTTGGACCGGCTCCTCCTTCTACTTGATACTGGCTCGTCAACCTCAGTGAGGACTACCGCCGCTAAACAGCTTGCTCAGCTAGCCGCCAAGAGCGTAATCAGTGATGTTACTATCGAGGAGGGCGACGTTAAGTCTCATCGTCAGCATCTTCCTCTCGGTGACCCTTCTGGGTGGACAGAGTTAATGGCCGTAATAGCTAGGGTAAGTTTGTACACGGTGAAGCCATTGTCATTCGTATTCAGCCTTTAACTCCATCATAGGTTCTTCCCCATCTTCATTCCAAATCACATGAAACCCGCACCGCCGCTTCCGTCGCATTGTCTCATATCTTCGCCCTCGTCCCTCTCTGGCATCCATACACGGAAACAGATGGCGAAGTGGAGAGCGGGATTTTAGACTCAACCTGCCCTGCTCCGGACTTCCCTATGCTCACCGTTCAGGAACTTATGCAGAAGGGCACTTTGCTCCTTGCATCTTCCGGAAAGGAATTCATTAAACCGACAGGGATTCTGTCGAGCTCGTCTGAGGTTCGAAAGGCCCGCCAGGAAGCCATGGGGCGGCTAGGTCTAGATTTTCTGGAGGGCTTTGGGGATGGGGACGACATGGACCTGGAAAAGGAGCTTGTAGCGGACGCGGAAACGGATACGGACATGCATATTGAGAACGGAAATACTATGGATGAGGGAGCGTCCCCGATATCTCCCGTCTCCCAAGTAGCTGAATATAATTCAAAATCGCACAAGGAGTCATCACCGCCACCTCGCTCTCATTCTACGACCCCCGCCCCCTCGCCCTCTGCTTCTGCAGTGCCCTCTACCGAAGAAAATCTTGCTCGTCTTTCTGCCAGGGAGCGCAATCGCTTGAAGCGCAAACGGAAGCAGGGAAATACCGCTTTTGTGGCCCCTCCCCCACAAAACACTGGTGCAAAATTCCATGCTGCACCTTCTGGTCCCTCAAAGAAGTACGTCGTCATCTTTAACCCTCTTAGTGGACGATCTTATAACATATGTATTTACCGCGCAGAGCTCGCTTGGTGGTTACGGATGACAAACCTGTTCCGCCATCTAGAGTTCATAGCCCCACCACTACTACCGGCCCTTCTGCAGAGAAAGTCATTGTTGATCCCAGCAAGGGAGGTGCTGTCTCTCCGAAAACGGCAGCGCAACAGTCCAAAGCGCTCGAGGTGCAGCCTGGACAATGGGTTTGGGACGGATTGGTAAAGATCCTTGAAGTTGACCTCTTTAGCGCAGCATGGGAAGTCCGGCATGGAGCGGCAATGGCCTTACGCGAGCTTCTCAAAGTGCAAGGGAGATATGGCGGCACAAGAGGTAGGTTCGTTACCCGGTTTGTCATAGACGCACTCCAATATGTTAATCACTATGCAGTCGGCGCTACACGGGAAGAGAACGAGAACTTTCATGAACGCTGGTGCAACAACCTTACCGCCCAACTACTCTGTGTTTTCATCCTTGATCGTTTCGGCGACTTTGTGTCTGACCAGGTAAGCTATGGTGTATCTCTTGTGTAGGTGTATGTATTCTGAATGTGTTCCAGGTAGTGGCGCCTGTGCGGGAAACTGTTTCTCAAACGCTCGCATCGTTACTGCTACACATGCCTAGGCGCTCCGTACTTCATGTGCATTCAGTCCTGTTGCAAATGATACGTCAAGATTTTACGGTGCCAATCAAGCCATCCATCGAAAGAAAGCGCTTGCGTCGCTCTGACAAACATGAGAAAGGACATGTCTGGGAAGTGCGCCATGCCGGTCTCCTGGGCATCAAGTACGAAGTAGCTGTGCGCGGAGATGTGGTTGAGGAGGAGGTTATCAGGATGGAGGAAGATGGTATTAAGGCGGAGTCTGATAGCGCACGGGCTACAGGCCGAGACATCCTGCAAGACGTTGTCGACGCAGCTATTTTGGGGTGAGCTTCGTTATTTTCTTCCTACTTGTGCAGTCGTAATCCGTGATTCTGCAAAGTCTGGGGGACAAGGATGATGATGTCCGTTCAGTGGCCGCATCCTGCCTTCTGCCCGTTGCAACGCATCTTGTACGACAGCTTCCTGCATGTCTGGGGTCTGTCCTGGACGTACTCTGGAATTGCCTTGCGGACATGAAGGATGACCTCAGCTCCAGTGTTGGTGCCGTCATGGATTTGTTGGGTACGATCACCAGATCATGACTTAATTTGCCGAGACTCATTTAATACAGGCAAGCTTGTCTCGTATGAGGAAGTCATCAGAATATTAGGCGATGAATCTTCTTCGTATGGATCTTTTTCTTTGTCGTTACCCCACCCTGTTGACTTCTATTCTATTCAGGCGTCCTCTTTCGGTGTTGGCGCCAACCTTGTTCCCATTCTTTCGTCACACGATCTCAAGTGTCCGCTTTGCGGTCGTTGAAACACTCCACTCCTTCATGAACGTGCCATCTCTTTCTAAGGATTGGGTCACAGCCCCCCTTCTTCGTTTGTTGTTCCAGAACCTTATTGTTGAAGAGCGGTCAGATATACGACATGCAACCACTGCCACATGGTGCACCGCAATGTCACTTCTGCACTCTTCACAGGGATGGATGGAGTCTATAATCACCCAGGCACAGCTTCTTGAGTGGTTTTCTATCATGATGACACCGATGGGCATTGCCCTCGATTCCTCGACTTTCTACGACCCACTTGTTGCCGAGCACGGTGTGGACAGTACGGCAGAAAGGCATAACGTCGATAAGAATATGTTGGCTCAGGACTTACAGCTGGTGTCTCCGGACATAGTGTGGAGAGCCCGGGTCGCCGCAGCGAGTGCTTTGGCATTCCTTATGGTCAACTGGGGTGAGGCGGTGCGTCTATGGTTTCATCGATATTTTGAATTAGTCTGACGTCGCGTCTACAGGGCCAGAATGTGGACGACACGTTCATGCCCATCCTAGTCCATTATGTTGATTCTAGTAGCATGCTGCAAAAGGTTCTAACGACGATCGTCGCGGAAGAATGGGCCAAAGAGTATCGATCCAAGGTTTCTCCTCTATCACCGCTTCTAATAGAGATCTCGCCATTGTCCCGTGAACTGAGCAGCAAGACGCTTGCATGGTTGCAGAATGACCCTCCAGCCGCGTATCATGAGATGGCATTTACACTGGCACGCATACATGGCGAATGTTCGAATCTTCTTCAGTCCTTTGGATATGACTGCAAGATTCCCTGGACGAACATCCCGACGCTAGGCACGGAAATCGATCTCACAGGCTCAAAGCCGGGTTGTTTCTCTCTTTCAACTGCTGAGTCCGCTGTCGGTGACGTATTTTTAAAGCTCAAGGATGGTCTAGGGAAGACGAAAAAACGGGAGATCTCAATTATCAATGAGAAGCGTAAGACTGTTGTGGCTAGCATCGAGCGGTACAAAGAGGTCAAGGCACAGCACGATATACGTGTCTCGGCAGCATTCGCTGCAGCTTTTGTCGCTCTCCAGAGTACGCCCGACAAAGTCAGCCCCATTGTCAAAGGCGTTATGAACGGTATCAAGGTATTAGTGTTCACGACCGTCGTTGAATTGCTCAGCCGAGTTAATTGTTTGGGTCTAATTGTTGTAGAACGAGGAGAATTATGATTTACAGACACGCTCAGCTGAGGCCGTAGCTTCGTTCGTCGAATTCTGCGTGCATCATAATTTGTCTCAGCCGCCAGACAAGATTGTTAAGAATTTGTGCACCTTCCTTTGTCAAGACGTCGAGAAGACGCCTACCTTCGCATTCATGCGGAAGCATTTGTCTGCGATTCTATCTTTCCAGAGCCCATCCACGACGAGCGATCCTGGACCGAAGGATGGAAGCAAAGGAGAATCCGTTGAGAAGGCCAGATTGTCCCGGCGGGGCGCAGGTCTTGCCTTCATTCAACTTTCTGCACGCTTCGGGCCTAAATTGCTGGACACAATACCTAAAATGTGGCAGTCCATGGCTGGTGGCCTCTTGAGCGCATGTGACACTAGTATGTCCATCTATTTCTCGGTTGTTGGCTGGGTCAAAATTGACTGTTAAGTAGGTTCCCCAGAAGAGATGGATGCACTCATTGAGAGACAATATGGGCAAGACGTCATTGATTCTCTCAGTGTGCTGGAGGCCATCGTACCCACGCTACACGAAGACCTGTGGCCGAAGCTGAAAGAGCTCTTCCCGATGATGATCATGGTTCTTCGGAGCCGTTTTGCAATTATCCGCCAGTCTGCCTCTCGGTGCTTTGCAACGATCTGCAGCGTCATGACTATGGACGGCATGCGCTATGTTATCGAAAGCGTGATTCCGTATCTGGGAGATACGGTCGTCTTGACAAATAGGCAAGGTTCCACAGAGCTCATCTTTAGTATGTTTGATTACTCGCGTCTTGCCAGAGTCGCACTCATTTGGGCGGGCTGTTTCAGACGTTGTTCAAAAGCTCGACTACAAGGCCTTGCCCTATGTCATATTCTTGGTTGTGCCCATCCTTGGGCGTATGAGTGACCTCGACGATGATATTCGCGCTACGGCAACGAATACATTCGCTTCTTTAGTCAAGATGGTCCCACTGGAAGTAAGTTCATCCTTTCTCCCTGTTTGAAATATTCTATATCTCTTTGTAGTCCGGTTTGCCTGATCCACCCGGCTTCCCTGAGGAGCTCATGAGACGACGGGATGATGAACGCCAGTTCCTGACACAATTGCTTGACGGCAGCAAAGTCGAACAGTACCAGATCCCGGTACCAATCAAAGCGGAACTTCGGAAGTATCAACAAGAAGGTGTCAATTGGTTAGCATTCCTGGCTAAGTATCAACTCCATGGCATTCTTTGTGACGGTGCGTGTATCCTCGTCGCTTTTCTTCTACTAAAATTGACCTCGCACGCCAGATATGGGTCTTGGCAAGACTTTACAATCAATATGCATCTTATCCAGCAAACACTTCGAGCGCGCGAAGCGTTACAAGGAAACCAAGTCTCCAGACTCGGTCCACCTTCCGTCCTTAATCGTATGTCCGCCAACGTTGACCGGACATTGGTACTATGAGATTCTTAAGTATGCGGACAATCTCAAACCCGTGATGTATACTGGGAATGCTAGAGACAGAACGAAGCTCTTGTCAAGGCTGATAAACTTCGACGTGGTCATTACGTCATATGAGGTCGTTCGGAACGACATTAACAGTCTCCAGGATCTGTACTGGCATTACTGTATACTTGACGAGGGCCACGTAATCAAAAACGCCAAGACGAAGCTCACGAAGGCTGTAAAGTGCATTCGGGCGAACCACCGGCTCATTCTATCTGGAACACCGATTCAAAACAACGTTCTGGAGTTATGGAGCTTATTTGATTTTTTGATGCCTGGCTTCCTTGGCTCGGAGACGTCTTTCAATGAGCGGTTTAGCAAGCCTATCTTGTCTAACCGTGACGGCAAGTCCAAGTACAGTGAAGCCGGTGAGTGCACTACCGATGACTGTGGCGTCTCATCAATTTCTGACCTGACACTTTGTATTTGAAACAGCTGCCTTGGCTCTAGAGGCACTGCATAAACAAGTCTTGCCATTCTTGCTGCGTCGGCTAAAGGAAGACGTTTTGGATGATCTTCCCCCCAAGATTATCCAAGACTACTTCTGCGAACTGTCTGACATCCAGAAGCAGCTGTATGATGACTTCTCCAAGTCCCAGGCGCGATTAACAGCAGAGGACGCGGTCAAGACAGACCAGTCGAACAAGGGTGCCAAACAACACATATTCCAGTCGCTCCAGTACCTAAGGAAACTGTGCAATCATCCGGCATTGGTTCTCAAGTCCGATATCGAAGCATTTAATGCTGCTGTGACAAAAGCTGGACACAAACCATCGACGACAAGCCTAAGCGACATCCAGCATGCGCCAAAATTGCTGGCACTTCGGTATGGTGTTCACATAACTATTATAGTTTGTCTTTACACTAATGCAACCACACGTCTGTCAGTCAATTGCTCGTTGATTGCGGTATTGGCGGGTCACCCGGCTCCGGTTCCGGTGACATGGGGAAGAGCGAGCTTGCCGATGCCGAGCCCTCATCCACTGGTGCCTTTTCACAGCATCGCGTGCTCATCTTTTGCCAGATGAAGCAGATGCTGGACATCATCGAGACAGATCTCTTCAAGAAGCACATGCCATCCGTAACATATATGCGTCTCGATGGCAACACAGATGCCAACAAACGTCACGCGGTTGTCCAGACCTTCAACGCGGACCCTAGTATCGACTGTTTGCTACTCACGACCCACGTCGGTGGACTGGGACTGACTCTGACGGGTGCCGATACAGTCATCTTCGTCGAGCATGACTGGAACCCTATGAAGGATCTTCAGGCCATGGATCGCGCGCATCGCATAGGACAGAAGAAAGTGGTGAATGTCTATCGGCTCATCACCAAGGGCACGTTAGAAGAGAAAATAATGGGGTATGTGTGCGCTCGGTCGAGATAGCATCCATTAGTTTGACGTCTATGCTTAGCCTGCAACGGTTCAAGCTGAACATAGCAAACTCGGTCGTGACACAGCAGAATACAGGACTTGCATCTATGGACACGGATCTCGTCCTTGATCTTTTCCGGCACACGACGGCAGAGGAGGACGCGGCAAATGCAAAGAAAGATAAAGACCAGGCAGGACCTGTTAATCCGAAACACCTGCTTCACGGACTAGAAGATCTTCCAACCGAGGAGGAGTATCAGGACCTGGATATCTCAACTTTTATGAGCTCCTTGGGCCGGTGATATGTCTGGTTTTTCATATGTTTATTCACTTGGACCCCTTCGTAATGTCATACTTCGGATAGAAAGCAACTTGCAGCAGTGTATATTCGCCCCTTATTCTTAATCCACGCAGACGCGATATAGTCATAGTCAATCATGTATTCCAGGCAATCATATATCTTATGTCTATGGCCCCCTCGAAATAAATAGAATGATTATCCCACCTCTCTCTGATTACGACAGCGGGAAGGCGATACCGCAGGAATCGGGGAATGCTGAACGCCGCAATGAGCCGACTGTAATGCCAGCCCTTCAGGGCTTAACAACCTGCTGCTCCTGTTAGTAGTAAAGAAAGATGTGGAGAGAAACACCGGCGTCGATGTTCCACTATCAGATACGAATAGCACTGGACGTATAGCATGAGAGAGTACGAGATATCAAATGCGACCAGCCAAACTCACTCTCAGTAGATAGATGGTACGTGGTGCGTTCGTTCCCGACGTCAGGAGCGTAACGAACAGCGCCCCGAACGATGTGGAGGCATCATTGATTGGAATCATTAACGGCTCGAGCTCTCACACATAGAGTTGTTGGATAGAACTTCGATGTTTGAACGTCAGCGGGAGAAGCGATAGACGGTACAGGGGATGGAACTGACCTGAACGTGTCCTGGCCAGAGGTGATAGTACGCTGCCCTTCAAGTCGTCGTTGTACGGATCAAGTTCTCCTGATCCATTCTTGGCCTTTGAGAGGG
>QLPM01001245.1:3943-19854 GCA_003314695.1 Albatrellus sp. MG142
ATTTACGGATATGGTCTGGATATGGTTAATTCCCACGGATAAAACGGTTTACCGGTCACAACCACGGGGTTGTCTATGATATTCTATTTTCTGCTTCTGCCTCCCTCTGGGAGTCGCTTCCCCCTCTCGTTTCCTTCTAAGATGGCTTGCATGACTTGATGACCACACCTCTAGTAGCCCATACTATCAATATCGATTTGCTGACAGACAACTGTGAGATTTATCGCATAGCCATCGGTAGGTGATCTCAACATGTTATCATGGTCATTAATACTCAAAACATCTATCTATAAGTTATGAGCTCTGACAAAAAGGTTGAATGGTACAAGCAGAGGGGTTGGACAGCAGACGAGATTGCCTGCTTTGCTGAGCCCACCTACTGCACCTGCATCCCTATCTGTATCCTTGGCACCACCAATTGGACGAGCTAACGTGAGTTTTGTCATTGCATGACGGTTACTGACTATAGTACAGTCGCGTTCACAGTATCTCGATGATGAAGTCTCGGTAGCTGTCCGTCCTGCCGATAACATTGAGACGTATCTCAATGACCCAATAGTTCCATCAGCATTGATTGCTGGACAAGGTGGAGTCATGAAGTATTGGTACCATCTCGAGGAGCCTAATCCCAAGCTGTCAAGAATGGGGTCGGATTTTTATCCACACCAGGTAAGCACAGCATCGAGATGTTTTTTTATGGGCAATACTCATCCGTTTGACACAGCCGCCTCAACCGACGCCGAGCGCGCGTTCTCGAAAGGTCGCTGTGAGGTTAATTTCATGCCGTACAACATGTCCTCTCAAACTTTCAAGGTGGAAATAGCCATCAGATCCTGGGATGGTACTTCATTGATGCCCAACATATCAGAGGCCATTAGCATAATCGAGAGGAAAATGGCAATGGGTGCAACCTCCAATGATGATTTGGACAATGACATGGACTTCATAATGCATTTAGAAGACTATCTACATGGGACATTTGCCTAGACATTTACATTTCTTGTGCTGTTCTGGCCTCTAATCACTGCTGTTCATTATATTTTACACCATCTTTAACCATGGATGAACCGTAACCGAACGGATAGAAACCGCGGATAAATAGACGCCTTGAAAATCCGCGGTTTGCGATCCGGTTCCGGTTTAACCGTATTGGTCCCTACCCCAAGGTCGTGGTGTCATCATTACCACTGGACCACGACCATCTCCGTTCTTCCAGTAGTTGTCCACCCGGGTTCCCTGCTCGTACGGCACCTCACTGCATCTGACTGCTCGATATCGATGACCTTATCTGACACCCTCACCAACTTCTCCCATCCTTTAACGTCGGCCACTATCACCCTACGTATCATCAAATCGTTCGAGTTCCGTACAGAACGTAGCCTCATTCTGCATGGTCTGAACCTCGAAAAGACGACAGTAGGAGAGCTAAAGGGACTGGCTCGTGGCGGTGAGATATCTCTATAGTCCTGGTCTTGTAATATAATAAGACCGGCGCATCTTCGTGGTGTGATTCCAACAGCTATTCAGACCCAACCAGGTTGGAAGGCCTATCGCACTGTATATATTGGTTAGTGGCGTGTTTGATTAAACACTGCATCGGTATTAAAGCAATGACTCATCCATGCAGACACTCTGAAACTATACACGAAAGCTCATGGGGCGAAGGTTTGACCATAGACCATGAACGAGTCGCAGGCCATTCTGAGTGATCGCTCTAGACAACCAACTTGATTATCAATCTCGATCATGACGACTGGATTCTAGAAGACAATAGCAAAACGTTGGCAGAGTATGGGTTCGGTTCGTATTGATCGTTTCGTTTTTCTCGAAATTGTATACTTCCTTGGTAGCCGCAGTTCAATTCAGCTGACTTCTACATTTTCTCTAGAAAACGAGACCGAAGTCAGTTTCTTCAATCGCGAACTGTACGAGAAATTCAAACTAAACCCAGAGGTATGTCTCCAGCTTTCACAGCTTGCGCTCACACACTGAGGATATTTTGCAGACCCGCTGGGATTAATATACCTGGGGACTACATCCTATGAAATGATTACTATCACGCATCCGTATCTCTAAACTCCCCCTTGCTCAAGCTACATTGGTCAGGAATTGTGATCCGAATCAAGATCTATACGCGAATGCACAAGAAGTCATACAGATTACTGATTCGCGCATTGGACGCGGGGCTCGCCCTCGTCTTCGTCCATAGCGTCGTCCATCGTTACACGCTCTCGTTGTAGTGGGTCGACGTCAGATAACTCCTTCAGGAATGTAGTCTTCAAGAACTTCTCAACAGGACGACGTGGAGGCAACAGCGCTCGAGAAGTGGTGTCTTGTCAGGACTGATATGCCCTGGCCACGGGATGGACACCTTTACATAGAGATCTCCCATTGTGATGGCATACCCCCGTGGACAGCTTAAAAGTCATCTAACAGTGTGTTCAGTCATGAAAACGATGCTTAAGGAGTCGCACACAGCTGGTTTGATGCCTCCGCCAGGTAATATATTCATGAAAAGAGCTCGATCATCCAGGTGTTTGATCGCGAACTGACCACCAAGGGCTGTCAGCAAGTCGACCTCGATGTCTATGATCAAGTTATTCTCGTTGCGTTTGAAACGATCGTGTGGCTTCTCATCGATAACAATGACAACATCCCCTAGTACGACACCCAGCACCTGGTCGCCTTCGCCCGAAAAGGTGATTGTCTGTCCTCCCTTCATACCTTGTCGATGTGTACCCCCAATATCTTCTAATCTGCCACTACCTTGCGCGCATTGCAAGTTTTGCATTTGTCTTTGTGGTTGATGATCTCGCCTTACCAGAACATCTATCACAAGGCTACTGGAGTTGCTGGATCATGGGTCCCATCTGGCGCAGCGTAATCTTGACACCACGACCCTGACATGTGTTACACGTCCTAACAGTACCTTCCCTGCCTCCGTCGCACTTGGGACAGATGGCACTGCGCGTAAGAGCCAGCTTCGTCGCCTTACCCTTGTAAAGGTCTTCGAGAGATACGTGGACTCAGTGAACGAGGTCTTTGCTCTTGCGTAGCCTTGAAGACCGTGAAGGACCTCCGCCAAGGAACCCACCACCGCCACTGAAGAGCTGGCTGAAAAGATCCTAAAATCATATTCAGACCATTGGAGGACGGAGGAGCCACTGATCATAGCACCTGTGGATCCATTCCACCCATTTCACCTGATTCTGACAGACCAGCTTCGCCTCGTGTATCATATATGCTATGCTTCTGAGGATCGGACAAGACTTCCTATCTATAAAGGAGTGCTGAATGAGATAAACTAGGGAATCAATGATATGTAAAAACCTACTCATGTGTCACCTCTTGGATCACCACGCTGAGCGTATAGGCCGCGAAAACGCAACCACCGAATTACGAGTAGCAATGGTACAGAAATCGCTTGACACGGCATCAGCACCGTGCTGAGAAGGCAGAGGTAATTATCAGGAACGATTTACCACTGACCATAGTTGTAGTACTGTTGGAATTTCGATAGCACCGGGCTATCGGGCTCGTTACAGTTGCTCTGCAGCTCTATTGTTCCCCTGGTTTGTGGCAATTTGCGATATTTCCATGTTTGTTTTCTTTTGTTCTAGTTTAGTTAAGAACCCTGTACCTACGAGAGATGTGCCTTCAGTGCGTTTGCAAGAGAATCACCCTTCACACTCGTCGCTGTTATTCCTTTTTTAACAAGTACTTGGTTCATGGGGATCCTAGGATATCGAAGTCACAATTGCAAGATATAAATAGTTTCTCCATTTAGGTCGTTTAGTGCGCATCCTCACCGAGTTTATTATTGATAAAACTCGCATTAAGGATGGCCCTCTTAGGTAACATACTTTCAAGTCAGTTTTAACTCTCATCCAAGTCTTCAAGTCAATTGGAGTGTGTTGGAATTACAAAGGGCCGCAGCCCGTATTTCGTATGCTTTCTCTATTGTTTCCTTCTATACTTGGAACTGTTTATTGTTTGACTACGCTGCACAGGCACTATGACTGCATGTACATGGACTGCGCGCACGTACTCTTTTGTCTTTATTCTTACACAGTATTTGATATATGTCTTTACTGTATGTATAAGTACCGTACGATTCAACTCATATCACCTCAGTCTTCCCGCTGTTATCGCAGGAGCTGAGGTGAGTATCTCTCTTACTATCATTGTACTGTAGTATTCATTATGCTACCTAGACGGTGTCCGTCTAGTGCGATTGCGATTGTACGACTCCACGCGTGCGCGTGCTTGCAAATATTCTTTCAGAGTGCACCCGACTTCTGAAGTCAAAGTGAAACAGCTGTGTCGTCGTTGAACCACGTCATGTCTATAAACGGAACGTGCTATAGTTGGTGCCAACTTGGTGGTCCAGTGGATGATGTCATGACCATCCAAGAGACACTTGTCAACCGAGCATCTCAGGTTATGGGAGGTGGTAGTACCATCTCGACAAACAAGACTGCCAACGCCGTAATGTCAGTCTCATGCTGGGGTACAGAAAGTAGTTGGTGGGTATACGCAAGAAATTGTGAAGGCAATAATGGATAACGAGAGGTCCTTGGCTGTGGATGTTAGCGGTGGAGTGGAGAATAAAGGCAGACGCCCGAAGGACGCCGGGAAGATCCAAGCAGGAGAAGATTTCTGAATTGATAATCAACTATCTCTTTAGATCATAATAGCATAGAACATCGTGTACGTGCATGACCTACAAATATATGAAAGCACGATAGCGAATTCGAAGTGTGGTGTGAATATGTATCTAAGCACAGCAAAGAGGCGTATATAGGAAAGCGCTCGTGGCCATGGGATCAGTAGTAAGCCCAGGAAAACCCAACCAATTTGTAACCGGAAAGTACCTGAATTATGAGTCAGTACACCATATTTCAAGCTTACCCCCAGGCTTTCCCCCGGCACTCTCCCGCGCGGTTGCGATGGCAAGGTCGTAGTCAGAATCGTCGCGCAGCGACACGAGGGTGCCATCCTCATCTGTAAACTTCAACCTGAGCCCAATCAAACATTTGCCGAATTTGCTAGTCACACGCTTCAGGAAGTCATCGAAGGACGCATCAGACGTGAGAGCCATTCCGCGCACATCATCCTTATAGTGCAGCTACGGAGAATGGAAATTCAGTCGAGTGGATCAGACTGGAGAAAATAATAAATGGGGCGCTAACCTTCACGCGAATCTTGGCGTGTTCAAACGGACTGTCATCATAGTCGCCATTAACGTGACTATTTTCCTCTCCCTCGTATATCGGATTCTGTCCACCAGACCTGCCGGAACTCCGTCCGCCATAAGTTGGCCATCTTGACAACTTGCGGTGTAAGATTATGCCACCCGTACTCGAAATTGAGTACGCATTTGATGGTGGTAGGTTGAAAGCAGAAACCGAACCGGGTCCCCGACACACAGTCGGGATGACATTATTCAGCGGCCAGGTAACGTGCCTACTGAGATCACTGGCCTGTGACGGGAGGGCCGGCACCTCACGCGGTTCTCCGATGGCAATCCCGTAGACAATATCATTATCTAGTTCTGTGAAGCGGGAAGGGCTCATTCGGGGTGATTGATGAGGACCATGGCGTGAAGCATCTTGTGGGGTCCGGGGGCCTGGACTCCTCCCGCTCTTCCCTAGACTCCGATTGCCGCCCGGACTCGGAGCGCCCGGACTCAAGGGCCCTAGGCCTTCACCAGGTGTCCGATCGCCTAAGCCCTTGGCTATTCCACCGGAATCAGCCATAATGTCAGATCGCATGGATGCACCGTCTGTGGCGACGGCTTGGAACCTTACCCTGCATTTTTTCGAGGCCGACGACATTGATAGTGGTCGCATGATCCGAAAGGGCAGATCTTTGTATTGGCGGCGAGGGCTCAGGTGCAACGATACGCGGCGCTAAAGTACCTGATCGTCCAAGAGGACGGTCAAAAACAGTGTCAGATTACAAGTGGTCTGTAGATGCATCAGCTGGCTCCATACAGTACCTTGCTGAAGTTGTGTGACACTGGTGAAGGTGTATGCATCACGAGAGTCCACGGTAGTGGGAAGCCTGGCATTGCTAAAGTAATCTTGTGTACGAGTGCTCTTGGTCTTGTTCCCAGAGGGCCAGTGAATAACTCCTTCCTCAGGCTATTGAGGACCTGTTAGAGTGCGGGCAACCAAAGAATGAATAACCCACAATCGAAGATTCAGTGTAGCATCCCACTGCCAGCAGGATGTTGCCAATCACGCCACGTTCCGCAGTGGTCTTCTTCTGGCGCATGTCTGGGGAGTCCTTCGTTTGTACAACCAAAGCGAATCGGTCTCTCGTTGAATAAGACCTCTGCAGTATACAGCTAGAGCTTCAGACCTGGCTGCTCGTAATTGCTAAGAACATGCCGACATCCACAAGGGGTGCAAGTCATATGGTGCTGACATAGCTTGGTTGCTATGAGGATAACAAGACCTCTCCAAGGACCATCCAGAGTTCCCCGGCCAGTACAAAGTAGCCGCCAGCCCTGGGCCAGGATTAGTGTTGCCGCAAGTTCAAGCTGACACCGGTGTGAATTGAACTTGGCTTGATATTTCCATAACTCGTTTGGACTGGCACCACAAGCTTCACACTGGTGTAGCTTGCAAGTTCCTTCCCCATAAGCTTGTGAAATGTGATCTAGATATTATATGTAGTAGATTGCTTGCACTTCCTCAGGTGCTGCACATCTACCACAGTAAAATATAACATCTCCTGCTTTGTGACTTCAGTTCCATCAGTTTCCATTGGCTTGCCACCTTGTGTTTTTCTTTTGTACATAAAACTGAGTTTATGCTTAACTGAGCAGATTCTGTGAATATCTTGCATCCACCCTGGCAGTTATCTGGTTGGCAACTTATGGACTTTGATACTGTGAATGACCACTCGGGCTTTGCATCGCTCATGTGTGAACCTCTTGGTCCTAGTGGCTGCACCTGCATGCAATTGCAACAGTTCCAAATGAAGCTATCCTCTACTGTGCAGGGTTGCACTTGACATCCTACCTGTTTAAGCCTCCACCATCTCATGTAAGTGCATATTCTCATTGAGCAAACTCTTTGTCAAAGTCTCCTCTCAGCATCAATGATTGAGGTATTCCAGGTGTTAAAGCATCTCTACAAACAGAATCAGCTTGACTTCACATCATGCTGGATTGCTAAAGAAGAGGATTATTCAACTGAAACAGCAACAGCTGTGGCAATACAGGAGTTAGTTTCATCTGCCAAAACCAATGAGCTATTGGACTTGTTGGGAAATATGGACAATATTAATGCTCACTCCTCATAGTCATCCTTTAGTTTTAGCACATAATGTATCTACTTTTGATTTGCATGTAACCATCTTCAGTTCCTCAAGTAACAAGCAATACTGCTGCAGTGCTGCAGACTTGAACCAGTAGCAGAAAAGGATGGAAATTCTATTATTATGATTGGTGGAGCAATCAGTCCGGGGGTTTCCGAGCTCGCGAGTTGCATCGGTGTGAACTCGACGGTGCAAGTTGGCGACAAGTTCCTAGCTTGAAACAGCCTGCACTGGCTTGCGGCAACACTAGCCCGGATTCTCATGTGCACCATGCGTGCGAAACAATTTTCCGCGGGTGAGGGCAAATATGGTAGTAACCCGCAGGCCGGCGTGCGGCAATCTCAGGCCTCGCATTGACCGACACGTGTACGCACGGCGCGGAGCGCTGGGTTATAGCATGGGGGTGTGGGTATACAACGGACGTGGGAGGGTACAAGTCGGCGGTTGGCGCTGACGCCACGACTGAGTCGAAACACTGCGAAGCGAGGGTAGGTGGAAATGGAAATGGAACATTGGGAGTCATATTAAGTATTGAATGTGTAAGGGCGGCATTAGTACAGGCGAGGATTAAAGTGGTATTCGAGGACTTGGAGATAATCGTAGGATGAAATCGGTGAATTCATAGAATATGAGCGAACGCCGAGATATATGTTTATTTTCGAGGATGGGCACTGCTCTTTCTGTTTACAATAGTATGTGGTGCGAATTATGAATATAACTGGACGAAACCCAAGCTACCTCGGTGCCAAATAGTAAACAAAGAATTAGCGTGTGCCTGGAAGGCACGAAGAATCGTCGAAGATTACTTGCTCACTGCCCTTGTTGCCGGATACACCTCCATGAGAATAATATCGCGGTCCGGTCCGCCTCGGGCCGTGGGCGACTTCTCATTTGTAATTTGCAACACTACTTGTGATAGTCAGACACAATGAGTGCAATACTGCCGCGCACGCTATGCAGAGCTGAAACATGAACCTGTATATGATACATCAGAGATTATACAAAGACAAATCGCATACTACACAGCGAGACATCCTGTGGCGCCGGACGCCGCGCACGCGCCGCACCAGCCTCATCAACCCTCTGACCCCGACATCTCATAATCGATCGGCACGTCCTTGCGCTCCATCCACGCCGCATCGTCCGAGCCCAGATCTACGCCCTTCGCACAGTCCAGTCTGCGCCGCGTCGGCAGCTCCTTCAGCTCCACCCCGCCCGGGCACCGCACAACGACATAGTGCTCGCCGTGCCACCCGACGAAGTCGAGCGATGGCAGCGCCACAGCGATGCGTCGGGCGTCGGCCGCCCATGCGTCAGAGATCATGCCCGACCACGCGGACACGTGCGCATGGTGCAGCAGGCGCCGGCGCGAGGCGCACCCGTTCACGTGTAGCATGCTAAGGAAGGGGAAGCGCGCGAAGTGGTAAGCGTGTTCGTGCTGCAGGCGGTGGGTGGTGTTTGTAAGTAAAGCAATAGGGGGACCGGTGAGCAGGGGGGGGGGACGCACCAGAGGCCTGTCCCAGACGACCGTAGAGATGTGAATCGCGACCATTTCGCGCGGGAGCGCACTGACGAGCGCGCGCACAGCGGCCTCGCTGACACTCGGGATACGCACACGGAGGACGCGGAGACCTGTGAGGCCCGACAGCATGCTCAGCACAAGGTCCCAGGGACATCCGCCGCCGCCGAGGTCGAGGCGGCGCAGGCGTGTGCGGCCGCACACGAAGTGCATGACAGCGCGCCAGAGGTCCGCGTCGCCATCGTGGCCCACTGCAACGAAGCGAATTGAATCTAGAAGCGGGAGAAGCGTGTGTTCGCCGTCCGGGGTGGCGACGTTGCTCGCGAATAGCGCCGCAGCTGCGGCGGGTTGGGCGAATGTGCCGTGGAGAGTGAGGGCACGGAGGCGTGTAGCAAGGATGATGCGGGAGAGAACGTTCTGCGAGACGCGTGTGTCCACAAGGTCGAGGCGTGTGAGGCGGCGCACCGTTTCAGAGGCAAAGGCGGAGTCCCACGAGTGCGGTCGTTGGAGATAGGCACCGAGGACAAGATGCGTGAGTGTGTGTGCGTTGGCGTCAAGCACGCCGCGGACCTCAGACATCGATGCCCACCCGTCGTCGTCCTCGGCGCGAAGGGTAAATTTTTGGAGGCCCTGGAACGCAGAGACACCGACAGCATCAAAGTGCCAACCGCTGCAGGGGTGCGGATGGGTGAGTTCAGTGAGTACGGCAGAAAGCTAGGATAACAAGATATTAGGGAGTACACACATGAGGCCAAGCTTGTCGAGGTGTGGATGACTCCTGAGTATAACTTGAACCATGTTCTCTTGCAACTCTGGGTAACCTATCCACTCGAAGTCTCTGAGAGCTTTGAACTCGGGGAGGGCGCTGCGGAATATTCCTTCAAAGACTGTCAGTCCACATATAAGTAGTGACACTGATTCCTGCAGTGCACTCACGAAGTGTTAAATCTAGAGTCTCGCCCTCCTCGTAAGCCCAATGCACTCGTAGCGACTTGACAAGTTTCGCAAAACTTAAGTCCGCCTTGATACGGTCAAATATATCAAGACCGCGATTCAAATTCTCCTGATCGTCTCCACCAAAGTAGACATCGATAGCGTGGAAGATGACACGAGCGGCGATCGAATGAAAGAAGGAGGAGACGAAGAGCCAGGTGCGGAGGTGATATCGTGGGATGTAGCCAGCGATGCGCTCCCATACTTCTGGCGGGACACGGTGGTGGGCGGGGGCATCTGGAGGATGAATCTACAGGAGTATGCGTATGTTGAAGGGGAGTAAATGAAGAACATATAGATTACTGTGGACGTACAAGCATATCACGGCGGAGGCAAGCTTGTACATCACGATTTGAGGGGTCGACTCTGGACGCAAGCTGGAAGTCTGGTCGGGGGGGGGAATGAGCGAGAACCTTCACGAAGGACAGATATATGATCTTACCGTGCTCTGCTCTGACGAGCAGCCGCTGACTGGCCTCACGCCTGGCTTTGCCACGCGCAACCAATGCTCGTGCAACATCGTCATTCGGTAGGTCGGGTGTCCTGAGGTACACATCTAGATAGTTTTCTACCTCGTCGCCATATCTGTGACGACGGGCGGCTTATTTATAGGGTGGAGGTGTGATGGATGAAACTCACTGTCCAGCGTCAAGGAGCGCAATCGCGTGCTGGAGAAGCAGCTTAGCCTTGCGGGCTTGAGAGAGGGAATCGACTGCGTGGAACACGGTGGAGGTGAGTTCATCCCGATGGATAATGGTTGAAACGGGCGCAGGTGAAGGAGATTGCGGGGGCATGGCTAATGGGAGGATAGGCAGCAGGAAAGGGATGAGGGAATGAAAGCCTTGAACTGCATTAGCGATAAAGCCTGAGAGCGTCGTGCCTAGCTTTAACAGGAAAGCGTTTTCCCTCCTGGAGTATTTTCAGCGCAAAGCAACGGAAAGTTGCGCAGAATTACAACGTGAGGGTTCGATGAGCAGATTCCTAGGGTGACAACGTTATAAAAGAACATACTTTGGCAACAACTTGAAGTAGGCCGATGCGGTTCCGAGCCTGATCCTTGAGCTACAGCACGAACGCACGACGGCCCGATTGTCCATACGTGACGTCACATCGAGAATGCAGTCACACACATTTCATTGCAGACCACACTCGTTGTCGATTGCAGCTATAAACATTTCTAGAATATTTTGTGCCGAGAGAATGCAGACGACTTGTAGTTATGCAGATATATCAAAGGTGGAGGTGGACCTGTGGAATGCCATGGTCCCGTGAACGCGTGAACATTGGCAGTCCCGACTCACATAGACGGCGCCAGCGGAGCTCCGTCTCGCCCTGTGTTTCCCGAAAACTGGACGACGCACTCCGCCGTTGAGCCAACTGGGGTCTTTATTAGTCTCTCACTCTCATAACACCATGCTCCGTCTCTCCAGAATGGCCACTCGTAGTCCTCTCCCCGCCGCGCATAGAGTGGCGGCTATTTCCCGACATATGTCTTCCTCTTCCCCACCGGCCCCACCGACAGCTCCTGAAGAGGTTGACCCACTTCCTTCTTCATTTTATTCTAACTACATGCCCCGCTCACCTTCAACGTTCTCCCCACGCAGCCTTATGTGTTATTCGAGGAGAACTTTGTCGTCCGCCGCTATATCCTCAACCGTACCCGGAAGCTCAATGCCCTCAACACTGAAATGATCAACTCCCTTTCCTCCACGATCGAGGTGTGTCATCTGCTTTATTCCCTGACACAGTAACTGACAAGCAATCTGACCTCAAGCACTGGAACAATTCCAATCTCTGCCGTATCATCGTTGGTTCTGCTAATGGCAAGGCGTTCTGCTGCGGCGGAGATGTCGCAGGTACGTACCTTCTCTCATACGTGTGAGCTGTCGCCAATGCTGAGTTGTTTTAATCATAGGCGTCGTCCAGGACGCCGGGAAGGAGGAGACACGTCATAAATCTATAGATTTCTTTCAACGCGAGTATGTTGCCACCTCCTACAATTTGCTTGTCTTATCCTTGTTCTTTTACAGGTTCACACTGAACTACCAGCTCGCATGTCTCGATAAACCCTATGTCGCCATAATGGACGGCATCACATGTCAGCCTGACATCCATATCCTCTTTCCACGCATTCTTACACGAGTTTGTTCAACCAGTTGGGGGCGGCGTCGGCCTCGTCGCACCTGCGCTCTTCCGCGTTGCCACCGAGCGCACAGTTTTCGCGATGCCTGAGACGAAAATCGGCTACTGTCCAGATGTCGGCGCGTCGTACTACTTGTCACGTCTCGACGGCGAGCTCGGCACATACTTTGCACTGACTGGTACAACCATCGCAGGCCGCGCTGTCTTGTACGTCTCCCTTGCGTCAGTATTCAGCTAACGTGACTCTGAACTTGCTAACAGTGAGCTCGGCCTCGCGACACATTTCATCCCCTCAACGCGCATCTCAATCCTCCTCTCACACCTCTCTGGGCTCGAACACCCAGCGTTCTCTCAAATTAATCAAGTGATCGAGGAGCTGCACTCCGAGCGCGGGCCGAGCGATCCGCCGTTCGGTGCCCCGCTCGCCGGCACGGTGCGCATCGCCCTGGACTCCGCGTTTGCGCATAATTCCGTGGAGGATATCTTCGCTGCCTTGCGTGTGCTCGAGGCAGGTGCTGATGCCGAGGTCGCGGCATGGGCAAAGTCGACGCTCGGTCTGCTCGAGGAGCGCAGCCCCACCAGTCTGCGCGTTGCGCTCGCGGCCGTACGCCGCGGGAAGGCCATGTCGCTGCGCTCAGCGCTCCAGATGGAGATGGCCATCGCCGCAGCCTTCTGCGTGAGTCCTCTCCCACCTCTCTTTTAGCCTTCCGCTGACATTGTGCGTTGTGTCTGCTGTGCTTGTGTACCTACCCTGCAACCTCCCTGCCTGTGCATTGCGACTCTGAATCGTAATCACAGAGCGGAGCGTCTCCCGACTTCCGAACCGGCGTGAGGGCCGTCGTCATCGACAAAACACCCGGCCGGCCCGCTTGGTCTCCGGCCACGCTTGCGGATGTTTCGCCATCTTTAACAGACGCCTTCTTCCCATCGCCGCCGACACCCGAGCTACCGCTCGGAGAGTCGCGCGACGCAGATAATTGGTCGCGCTTCGGACTGCCGACAGATCTCGAAATCTGGCGCGAAGTGCACGCACAGGGCACGGCACGGCGCACACTCGAGGAAGTCATATCACGCGTCGAGCGGCTGCGTCCTGATAAGCACGGTGTCGAGGACAAGGTGCGCGATGTCGTGGCGCGGCGGTGTGTAGTGCAAAATGGGTACGTCCGGTGGAAGGACACGGCATGAGCGGGGGCGTTTGATAGCGTCTCGCGGATTGTAACATAGTGGCGGCACTTCTATTTGATGCTTGTGCGAAATCTACTAATGTTGCAGGGATGTAGGGTGACGTCAGACATCTCGACTATTTCTGGAGAGCGGTCGACCCTTGGACGCCCTGTGCCGCCCATCGCGTATCAGATTGCACCGGGATCCATGATTTATTGCAGACACAATTAGCAATTTTACCCCATCCCGACTAATTCAGTTCAGCCCTATTCTGTGATATGCTATCGCGGCCATCCGTGCCGATCTTTTGTCTAGATAATGCAGGCACCAGGGTAGCACTGAGACCCTAGAGCTCAGATCTCGAAACTAGGTCGGACCCTGCGTGGAGAACTTGACCAGATCTTGCCAAGGACCTCCCAGCCCGACGGTTCCGTCGGAATGGAGCTGCTCTTTGGTGGTTGATATCCAGGCATCAGACTGACGGCGCTGCGGAATCACGCCGAGCGACTTGGCGCGGGGAGGTGCAGCTCGCACGCCTGTCTGCTGGTACCTACAGCACAGAATGAATCGTCCACCCTGTCGTGCCGGTCCCCTGGCGCGGTGCCGAGCCTCTCCACGACTGCGATCTCATAACTCCACGGCTGCAATACTGGGTTGTGTGCTTGGCAAGCACCGGAACCGCGTGTGTGGACTTATCGCGGGTGATGATGGGGTGCGCCCGTCGATGCGTGCCGCGGCACATACACATCACGCCCGACTCGTGACAATCTCTGCCGCGGACCTCGGCGCGGGGCTGGTGGCGGCGCCCGCCCCACATACCTAAATAGACGCTGACCGCCAAAACACGACCCATAGACCGTGTTACCCGTTCACTCGCGTAGCTCACGCAGGCACGTCGCGCGCGACCAACTGCACCCAATGCGGCGTCTGTTCCGTGCGGCTGATTCTGTGGCACCATAATTTAAACGCGGGGTGTGCCGAGTGTGGTGTGCCAAGCACATCGTGCGGCAGAGCCAAGAAGTACTGAGCCCTGCTTGGCTGTTTCCGTCGGGAAAACGACGTGTGGTACCGCTGCGCCGTCGGGTATTGCAATAACACGAGTGAAGGGTTGTTCAATTCTCCGTCGGGAACGTCGCTGGGCACTGGGCAGGGACGACTGCGTCCAGGAGTCTTACAGCCACTGTTGTCACCCTTCTTTTGATACAGTGCCACCACACAGAAATCACATGCACACAGGGACTACTCCCAAAACAAAGAAATATTTTCATCACAGCGCACACGATATCCCGAGCAACATATAAAAAAAAAAGTAAACGGAATGAAATCGACATGGGGGAGCAAAGTAGGAGCGGAACAGAGTTCTGATCATAGTATATATACCGAAGCACGGGGACGAGGACGATGAGAGGTGTAGCTGGGGGAACGCGGATGCGGTATACAGTGAGTATGTATGCATGGGTGGGTGACGGATGGGGTGAGCACACGAGCATTAAGGTGGGTCTGCCCGGCGATCGGCGGAGAGCGTAGACGCGATTACAAGGACAGCGATGCGTGAAGATAGCAGGAGCGGTGATGCATGGGTGTCATCAGCAATGCAAAATCGGTTCCGGGCCTTAAAAAACAAGGCAGGGTGGGGGGTGGAAGGAATAACTATGGGCGTCAGCACGGCCGCCTAAAGCCCGAGCAAGAATCGAAAAATAACATACAGAGACGTTGACGATGAGAACTTGGGAAACCGAAGGAGAAAAAAACCGTCGCTGCGATCGCGCTACGCGCGAATGCGCCACCCATCGCCCTTCCTGCTGACCTTCCCGACGCCTCCAATCGCCTCGCGCACGACGAGCCACAAGCCCGTTGATGACACGATGTCTTTGATCTCCTCCGCGGTGAGCACACGCGCCGCCGCAGCTGCACTGAACGCCTCGCGTGGGGTGCCGGGTGTGCGCCGCAGCACCTGCGCACGATCGAGAGCAACGTCTGGCAGCGGGAACGGGACCTTGAGCAGCGCGACGACCTTCGGGTGATGAGGCGTCGGCGCGAGCGTCGCGACCTTCAGTCGTATCGTGCCGTGGTCGTCGACCAGCGGCGACAGTGTGCGTGGCCGTACGATCAGTTTGCACGTCCATGGCGTCTCCGAATCCTCGGGGTCACTCGCATCGCCCGTGTCGTCTGCGCCGGGCTCGCTCGGGCCTGTACCCGTCGACGTACTGTGCGTCTCAGACGCGGTAGACAGCCGCTTCTCGCGCCGCGTCAGCAACACAGTGGGCGTGGTGTGCTTGAGCGACGTCGTGGAAGCCGCGTGCCCGAGACTTCGCCGCTTGGATGCTGTGCCCGTCTCCGAGAGTCCGCCAAACTCGCTGGTGTCGTTCCGCGTAGCGCGGCGCTTTTTCCGCCCGCGCGACCACACGAACTGCACGTCGACTTCGAGCGGAGCAGGGGTGCGGTCATCAGACATGGACACGATGTCACGCAGGCTGGTGGGCGTGCCCTTCAGCCAGCGGCGTACGACCCAGGAGTAGCTGTGTGGCCGACCACGTGGTGGGTGTGAGGGCGAGCTTAGCGAGGGATGTATGCCGAGGACGGATGGCTGAAGATGGGGAGTATGATCTGGTGACGATGACCCTGCACCAGATCCCGACGACGAAGCGCTGTTACTGGGGCCCATCCACGACGTGCGCTTGGTAGGTATAGAGGGCACTATGAGTGAGGATCCTGAGCGCGGAGATGAGACGGAGAGTGGGGAGGGCGGGGGCGGAGGCGATGC
>QLPM01001249.1:0-11794 GCA_003314695.1 Albatrellus sp. MG142
GTCAGTTTTGCTCCGGTACAGCACGTCCAGGAGACGCACGTCATGGTATGCGGCCTCGCTGGCAACTCTGACGGCGCAATGCTGGCAGGCGTACTGCGAGGACGCGGGGAGAGACGGTGCCCGCGCGATAGCACCCCAGGTGAGTCTGGGACTCGGGATATCGGGAGATAGAGACGTGGCAGCGACATTGGGTTTTCCGTGCACCGTGCGACTGTGCTGAGTACCAAAGAGACGGTTCAGATGGCGCCTCCGCGCAGGGCGACTCGGACGTGACTCACCGTATGGAACGCCAGTGTGTCCTCGAAGCCAAGGCCGCACAGGGTGCAGTCTGGATGGGCACCCGAGTCCCGGTAGTGCGCAGTCCTGTCCTCTTCGCGCGCAAACTGCCTGTCGCACGTCCGGCACAATATGGGGTGCAATGACCTCATGTGCTGCGGCGACGAGGGTGTCAGCACGGGATGGCGCTCGTCGGGAGCAGAGGGACGCGGGAAACACGCACGCTCATGAGGAAGGCGCTGCTATGGAAACTGAGGCCGCATTCGAGACAGGTATTGCTTGGGCCGCTGCCCGCAGGGGGGAGCATGGAGGACATAGCCAAAGGGGTCGCAGGAGCATCCGCCGCAGAATTGGCTGATATACCTGGATTCCTCGTGAGAAACACATGTCGTACTCAAACGCAGCGACGGGCGTCCATTGCGCGGCGAGCGCTGCTCAGTGCCTCGCGGCGAACAAGCCGCTTGACGCAGGCTATAACAGCACACTGCGTACGTCTTGCTACCGCGGTATCGGTCTATTCAGGGAGTCTGGCTGGCGCTCGGCCCTCGTGTCTGCCCCGTGTAGGGCTGAAGATCCCTCGTGGCCAGGCCTCGAGCACCTCCAGGGCTGAACTGAGCCAGCGTTCGGTGTCGCTGCAGTATCGCCGTAGCTGGTTATCAAGATACGATGATGGAAGAACCACCGGCACGCATCGGCTATCTATCTGAGCGGAACTTAGGTTTCGGGCAGCCCCAGCGGATGCAAGTTCAAAAATACAGCAGAGAACGTAGACGACGAGAGATAACAGTACATGGAGAACAAGTACATTGGTTCGTGTATCGGTACAGCTACGAGATCTGCAGTCGGATAAGCGGAAATAGCAGACTGGGCGTCTGGCAGACCGGGCATCGCGCTGTTCGCACAATCTCATCTACAATACACCTGGATGGACGCCCCCGTCAGTCATGTCAGTCAGGCAGACGCGAGCACACCTACTTATGACAGAACAAGTGGCCACACATTGTCGCGGTAATGTCAATGGAAGGATCCCGACGGCACAGTCGGCAGTAGATGTATGAAACGCGCCAAGGCTCTGGGAGAACCTGTGCGGAAGGCATAGCCTTCACGAATGGTGATGCAACCACTGGTGAGCGCGGGGATCAGTGCACGGCGGCGCGAAGGTCTATGACGCTGTCTACCTTTCTCATCCTCAACCTTCTCCACACATGACATACTACACGTCGGGGAACTGAGCACGGCATATATCAGTTTGCGACTGTTTCACCAGTGTGAGGTCTGCGTCAACAACGTACTCGCTCCCAGACATGCTTGTGTGGAAACTCTCGCCCCCGTCGGCCACACTGCCATCTTCATCGTCAGATCGGTCTTCGTCTGACCCGTCTAAACAGTCAGACTCTCGCTCGGCGTCCTGAAACAAAGCAGACGAGGTTAGCGAGTAGGATGGTGGTGACACGCCTGGCTTACTGAAGCAGAAGATAGAGGCGCATGATCATGATCTCGGTCGTCCGACGATGACGCAAGACAATCATATTCTTGTTCTACTGGAACTTCGAGGCTGCCCTCGTTACCGTTGACAAGATGTGCGGTGTCGTCCTCGACGAGTGGGGTCGGTTGTGAGCAAGCCTCAGTACGGTGTCTCACCGAAGAATCCTAGACGAGGGCTTTAAGACAGGATGATTTTATATCAGCTTAGAAGCCTACCGCTGGCACCGCCCGCTTCACGTCCGCTTGCGCTTCATGGTGGATCGTTAACGCTGGTCTTGCGTTCGGCGATGTCACAACTTCACTCGCCGAGCTTTGATCTGCCCTCGGAGACGCAGCAACAGAGGAACCGCTTCCTGAAGCAGCTTTAACATTACTTCTCAGCTGTGACGTGGCATCTTCGATGGGTGATGAAACTTGGCGTGTTACACTTGGGGGTGCAGGCGCCGATTTCGGCATCGCAGATTCCTCTGCCGACTTAGAGACACTGCTGCTCAGCACGGAAGGCCTGTCCGCTGATCCTGGCGCTAGCCCTGGTTCCGGAGTAGCAGGTTTGTTCGTGGATGCTTTAACTTCTGCTGCGGATTCCCTGAATCCGTTCAGGAAAGAAGAATATGTGTTCACCGATACAGCATATTCGTTAGCCAAACCAGTGGCTTTCGCGCCCGGAAGGGTAGCTTTGATCGCAGAGGTTCCACCATTTGCAGGACTAGCCTTATCGACCGACGGGACAGCACCGTTGGATGTCGGGCTATCCTTTGTGACCGGTGTAACAATATCGTTTGTTGACGCATAAGGCTTGTCTATCGACGGAGCAGACTTTGTGAGGGAAGGCACCGGGGTGGGCACGCTCGCTGACGTCGTGCTCGTCCGGTGAATCAGGGTAGCACCACAGCATTCAATCTAGAAACAATCGTCTATGAGGTCTCCAACGCTAACGCTATCCAGAACAAGCTCACATCGCTAGGCCTCACAGGATTGTGACACTTGGGGCATTTGGGGCGGCCCGGACAACTGCGCCAATGCGCCGCCCAGGCTGACATTGATGGAAATAAGACCGAACAGAGCCTGCAATACCTGTTATCATGAACGAGGATATAGTGCTGTTGACAGATATAAGTGACTCGGAGTACCTTCGTGGCGACGGAAAGGGCATACCTCAGTCAACAAAGACTTGTTGTTACGCAGCGTCTCACACTTCGCGCAGGGTTCTGGGACAGGTGCATGAGCTGTGGCGATTGCCGGGCGTGGGGGTGACACTGGTCTGGGTGCTGTTGGTCCTGGTGCTGCTGGTAGAGGATGGGTCGTCTGTGGCGCCGGCTTTGCCAGCGCAACTGAGGGTGTAGCGCCGGGGATCGATGATGTTAATGCGGAATTCAGCGTTGCAAAGGCTGCCTTCCAATTAGAGCATGGTAGATGCTAGAGGCAAAATAGGCAGCAAGTCAGAGTTTGACGTGCAGATCACAGTATGGGAACGGGCCTTGGTATACTCATTGTGGTCCGCAAAACCCAGGTCACATATAGTGCATTTTGGATGGTTCTTATGATGTCGGTAGTGCTCCTGGCGAGCCTCCCCGGTTTTGAAATCACGGCCGCATATGACGCAATGACATTTCATCTACACAGTCGGGGATTTTCAGAAGTCGATCTCGCACCAGGAACCTGAGGAAGAGAGACGGAATTTACCGCGACTGCAGCTGTTCGACACAAGTGCGACAGATGTTACAAGAGGGGGGAATGTGTGTGTCGATGGGCCACACACAGTGTGCAAGAGCAGCGGGTGCTGATATGATATACCTCGTTCAGTGTGCGTGTCTTACAGAGCCAATCACGACGGTAGGCGCTCTGCTTTTGGTTCCGCAAGCACACACGAACAAAAACGATCAACACGACCCAAACATGAAGCCCCCTGGTCCATATCTCATGTATCCAGCTTCCCACCGAAGACGAGAGGGCCTTGCCACGACTAAGGGTATAAGACAGCATGAATGTATCGTACGAGGGCGGATCTCTTCTATGCCGTCTTTGGAGAGAATCAGGCATAAAGGTGCTGGTTTACCCCAAAATGGCGTCGATGAAAAGGAAAGAGAATAACAGTGCGCGTAAGATTGTCCATGACTAACTAGATGTCACTCAACAATCATGTTAAACGGGCTGAGTTCCGCTGGACTTCATTTTATAGATCGACTCGATCGATTCAGTTCTGATATCAATAAGCACCTCAACGCAAATCAGAATCCCCGCAAGCAACCCCAAATACATGTTCAAAACCAGCTCCTTAGCACGAAGCTGCAATTGTCATGTCACCTGCTCATACCACTAAATTTGCATGTGCACCAGCGATGCTGGTCTGTATCGTAGTGTAATTTCGCAACCCTGTGCGCTGGCAATTGCCGGCGGAGGTTGTAGCGTAGGGACCATTCTGCAGTTATCCAGTCGCCGTTTTTCATCTGTTCTGAGTGCAACCTTTGCAGCAGTTTGCGTGCCCAGCGTGGACACTGGTCCATTGAACCCAAACCTCTGGCCATAACGTGGGAAACAGGAGTATACAATTAGGAGTAGAACAACATTGGAGCAGACGACAGGACGATCATGGGCCACAGAAGTAAAGGTACACAAAGAGAGCGATCGCCATCCGCACAATGGCAGCTCTGCATATTGAGCAGACGAGACGAGACGTGGCAAGGAGACAGTGACGGACGATGATTTTTTATTACCGAATCCGAGGCTGCCGAGGCATGAACTTGCTGCGACAGCGATGCGTTTTGATGATGATCGAGTGCATGTCGAACGGAAATGGCGTGGAAATCGTGCTGTCGCTGGTGCACAATAACCACGATCGACTTGGAGCATTCATGTGGCAACCCCGTCTACGGAGGCTTCATTAAAACATGGGGCGCTCTATCATACTTAGGTTTGCCGCCATCTGGAAACGCAAATGTAATGATAGGGTTATAAGCGCCATAAGGTGGGGTACACATGGTGGTTGACACGGAGATGACGCGCTATGGGTAGGAACAAGCGTATGATGCTGAACCCGATTCCGAGACGGCTGAAAAACATCGTCGGCCAATCAGGTGTGTCGTCCTTGGTGAATTTCGTGGTGTACCGTGAAAGCGAGGGTCATGTTGACAAATTGGGGACGCCAACATCAAATCATGCAAGTCGACATTGAAGAATACTTTGACGTTGGAATTATACGAAGGCAGTTAAGCACGATATGTGGCGATTTGGGATTTGGTTGTAGGGAAAACCAGGAGAGCATGACTGGAAATTGACCCCGCAATCGAAGGAGGTCTTTGTCGCTTACAGCTATATCAGTTCTCGGAACAGTAGCTTTTTTCTCCCCCCTCGTTCATGTTTTGACTTTGGGCACTCTCAGATATCAATTTTTATACCGTACAGTTAAGGATGGCTCACTGTAACACCCAATTAATAAAATAAATCTAGTAACTTTTTTTGGGTGTAGCTATAGTTTTTTTGGACTTGATACGACTGTCGCATGTGTTGGCTTGCTCTACACACAGAATTCGGTGTGGTTGCTGCTGGAATTATTGCATATAGGATAATTCTTTGGAAGAAATGCTCCTTTGGGAAAGACGGCTCAGCGTAACACACGGTCAACTGAGCACTAAATTAGATCAATGGTTAGGTTAATTAGGGTCTCGGAGCAGTGGGTTTCGTCTGACGTCATTCCACTAAACAAATTATCATGTATCTCAACGGCAACACATGTAAATTTCGTCAAATAAATCTCTATGAGTGGTTGCGTCGTGTTCAATGAAGGCTGTTATCTGTTGCAAAACATTTAGGACGGTTTAAAACACCAAAGTTGTAATGGGCATGCTCTGCGAGACAGGGCAGCATGAACAATATAAATGTAATCTCGATCAGTACTACACAGTGTTGTCACATGGAAAGAGACTACGATCCTCACAAAAATGCCAATCTTCTCTTGTGTAATGAATGTACAGTACAAAAATCAGCAGGGGGACTGCACAAAGAAGTATGAAATGTGAAGTGTTACAGTGACCACATCCTTAGCTGTATGTACTTGCTTCATGAATTTTATGAAAATCCATCACCCTGATAATGTTTAAAAGACAAGGATCATGTGTGAATCAAGAAAAAAAAGAAATTCGAGAAGCCTATCACTGCTGGAAAGAAGGATCTCCTCCTAGATAACTGTATACATGTTGTTGTTGGAGTTTTGGAAATCGTGGCATCGTCAGGATTGCGAGCGAGCGCAGCTGCAGGGTCGTCAGTTATCCCCCTATTTACCTCACGCGATTCCCCTTTGGTGGACTGTTCTTGCCCCGGACAAGCACGCTGCGCGTGCGGGTGTCGTACCGTTGTCGTCAATATTTCTTCAATTATATGGACACCTTTGCTTATCTGCTTGATGTGTTTTGGAGACCCAGCGGCCGGCCGAAGACCCTCAGACATGTTTTGCACTAGAGTAAGCGCAGTCACATCACGTTCGCTTAGTCGCCAAACCCATGACGTGACGTGATGTGTCTGGTCAAATCCTGCATTGTTACGGCATGCACCGGCAGAATTACAACTAAGTTACCGTACAAAGTTTTGTCCTTAGGCTTCCCACTGCAGAGCGTCAATACATCTTGACATCTCAACCAGATGTTGAAACGAGGGATCACAGCGACAAACACGAAGAGGTATTTGCTTGAAAATGTCCAGAAGGCACATCTCTCGTAGGCACACATTATTTAGAGATAAAATCAATGGAACAAAAGTGGCAATCGCGAATCCGACGGAGCGACTGACAGTCCGCTGCCTATCGGAGATCCAACATCAGTATGTCATAGCGATTTCCTAAGGCTATTAGAAGTCTGACTTTGCACCATTGTACGATAGCCAAGCTCCTTGGACCCTCAGATCGTAGGCCCCTTTATTCATATAGTGACAATTAACGATGTTGAAACGCCATGCTGAAATGAGTGTCCACAGGGAGGGAATAGGAAGGTGTATAAGCTACAGGTACATTTACTTGCAAAAGCACTAAAAGACGCATCATGTTAAAGCAAAAATAAACGCCAGATATAAAAGGAACATTAAAGAGTGTGGTCGCGAATTCGACGGAGCGACTCTGGCGAGCTCGCGGTGAAGCCGATGCTCATCGGAATTTCAGCACTTATAGCACACACTTCAGATTAAGCGCAAAGCTGCCCGAGTACGGCGCAGCCTCAACCCACTGCCCTGATTTCAAAACGTGGTTATGGTGCATGGTTCAGACAATCCGGTCTCATATAAGCAAGTGGGTAGTATCAGTCGCCCCCCCATCGATCTCAATCATGACCGACCCTCAGCACTCCTATGGGATTGGCTATACCCCCTCCGCTGTGACTTCTACCCTCCCGATGCTCGGTCGTGCAACTCCAGATGAGTGGCGGAAGCAAGGGATTAAATATGTGCGCATCCAATGGGTGGACTGGACTGGATCCACGCGTTTCCGTGTCTTCCCGCTCGACTCTTTCGTCGACATGCTCGCCTCTCCCCGTCCAGGCATGTGTATGGCAGCGGCCCTCTTTGGGCTCGTCAACATCACCCTCGCCCCGGGCTTCGACGCCACAGGAGAGTACCTCCATTGCCCAGACCTCGGCTCGATGAGACTTTGTGGGTACGCCCCGGGCCATGCCAGTGTCATGGGCTGGTATGAGCACAAGGTACCTGTCGTTGGCTACTACGACACCCCTTCCGTCAAAGCACATTTCTGTCCCCGTAGCCTCTTGAAACGCGTCGTGGAGTACGTTTCATCTTTTTTTTTTTTCTGAATGTGTTACTGATTGTCTACGCTTATGGATACCCCACTAGCGATGCCAGGGCCGCCGGCGCCGAATTTCTCGTAGGGATTGAGACAGAATTTATCCTCCTCAAGTCGACTGACCCCATCAAGCCCATCAATAACTATCCATATGGCATGTCAACGAACCTGCTGACTGGAACGACGCCTGCGATCGTTTTGGAGGAGATCGCTGACGCTCTCCAAGCATCCGGTATCAAACTCCTATTGTACCATGCTGAGGCCGCCCCAGGACAGGTGCGTGATGTCCCTGTACTCGCTTGTCGATTGCAGTTCAACGCCGTTACCCGCAAATAGTACGAGATTATCACAGGTCCACTGCCTCCGCTCGAAGCGGCCGACGCGTTGGTCACCACGCGCGAGACGATTCTAAATATCGCTGCGAAGCATGGCCTGCGGGCAACCTTAGCCCCGCGAGTATTTTCGGACAACTGTCCGTCGCCTTCCAATTCCTATTTCAGGTTCTCCTAATCTTTGGATTTCTGCACAGGCGGCAGCGCCTCACACACGAACATCTCCATACACTCGTGCGGGACGGCGCCGCGGCGCCCGAATCCAAATACCAACACGCAGACGACGATGACGGCGCTCGAGCGTTCTTTTTTGCAGACTCTGCTTGAGCATATTCCAGCACTCGCGGCACTGACGCTCTCGCACCGGTCATCCTACGCGCGCGTTACTGACGGAGCGTGGGCTGGGGGTACATACGCGGCGTGGGGCCTGGACAACCGGGAGGCGGCTGTGCGGCTGTCGGGCGCGCCTGGAAAGCATCGGTTCGAGGTACGTACGGTGGATGGCACGATGAATCCATATCTGTCACTTGCGGGAATCTTGGGGGCTGGCATGTTGGGCGTGAAGGCAGGACGGGAGTTAGAGATTGCAGGGTGCCAGGGAATAGCAGCGAGCCTTGATGAAGAGGAGAGGGTGCGTCGGGGGATCGTCGGACGGCTGCCACGCACACTAGTTGAAGCGCGTGCGCTGCTGAGGGCAGACCAGGATCTGCGGACAATACTCGGCGAGGATTTCGTGGATAAGTACTTGATAGTGAACGAGGTGTGTTTCATCCTGATCATCCTGATCGTTCTCTGCTAGCATGTGTCTGATCACTACCCTTTCTCTGCTTTGTACACGATCGTCATCTAGGTCGCGGAGAAGATGGCCACTGCTAACTCGCCTGAAGAGGAACTCAGACGTCTCGTGGAGAGTTACTGAGGATGCTCGCATCATTCTTCTCGCTTGTCGCTCAACGATTGAGGGACGGTATCTCAAAGGGGACGAAGCATTCCTCTTCAGAACTAATGAGTCATTGTGCACGTACCATTTCTTCTCTAGCACTCGACGATCCGAGTGAAAGTTTGCTGTGGGCGATCGTGAGCGCGTAAACGTTTCTGAGTTCGAGTAAGATCTTGATAAAAGCCATCGTATTGCAACGTGAGTCATCAATAAGGTATTCCAGTGGCAGTCCTTCTATTCTCCCCTAGGCTGCCTGATCTTAGTTGCCAGCTGTCCGCGATTCCGTCCAAGCGCATACCCCTGTGTCTCGCACGGTGCGTCAGATGTCATCAAATGTGAGAGTACTACATCGTCTCGTGACCCATTCCCTGAAGTCGTTGACCCAGCCTCCAAGGTATCCACCTACATTCCAAGTCATCAACCTGTTCTCAACGAGCGCTCGATACACCTCGAATAACAGCTTTCATCCCTGTAACGGTGTGGTGTTATGCACCCCCCTCACACTTCTCACCCTCACTTGTGTGGCTTCGAGCCTTGTCGTATAGCATTCTGGCGAGTCCACAAAACTCATACGGTATTCATTGTACCCCTCTACTTTACTGCGTCCGCCCTCTTAATGCGGAAACATGTCCCCTGGATGGGTGGAGGCTCTGAGCATCGGGTACATACACATCGTCTTGATCTACCCCATGGGCACGACACGCTTCACGCTCCTGCATCAGCGTCAGTTACAGTAAGTCATCCTTAGCCTGGACGGCCCAGGACTTCAGCACGTCGTCAAGTTCATTGCTCCCTCTCCTGCTGCCACGGATGTATCTGATCACAACCTGAACCGGCGGTGCTAGCACAGCCAGGATCGAGTTCCTCATCGTTATCGATACAGATATCGTCGGTACGACACTGTTTAGCACGACGGAGGACTTGCGCTCCACTTGCTACGTAGCCGAGCGAGGGGCGTAAGATCGGGCTTTCATAGTGGAGCATCCTTGTAGTTTGTAGTCCGAGTCCTATCAATGAGTATTCTACCACAGCTCATCATCCACATCAAGTCTGAACTTGAAGTGGCGAAGAGGACATCGCCTTAATTTCCTCCCGAACCAAGTCTCACCATCAATGGCATCAATGGATCACGAGATCAGAAGGTTCAAGAGACTACCTAGTACACTGTCTCGAGAAGACTTGCTTGACGGCGGCCAAGCTGCCGGCCAAGACTGGTTGCGGACGTTGCGGATAGTTTCCTACAGGTAGATTAGACACCTGTTCACTATCGTGCCTGAAATAATACCGTAACTGCGGATGAAAAACGCCGACTGCCATTGTGCATGGTGAACGCGGCGCTTCCAGGGAACTTGTGCCACCGCTTCACACCATCATCAGCACAAATGTATGTCCCCAGCCATGTTTTGCATCTCAGGTGCTGCCAACCTTTATCCGACCTTGCTCCAACAGGCCTCCATCAGGCACTTCTATCGCAACCACCAACCTCATCGAGGCAAGCCATGCAACAGCGCCCTATTTTAGGGAAGGCGAGCATCTAGAGGAGGCCCGGCGGCTTCTCATGGACTGGCGCATCGACACATGGATGGCGCGGTATTCACACCTGCACTGGGGATTCGAGGCCCTGATCCCTGATGAGGTGATCAACGTGCTCGCGATAAACGCGCATTGGCGGACGGTCGAGGACTTAAAGACATCTGGGACGATCGTCGGGTGGTGGCTATGGCTTGACCGCCACGGCGAAGAGGTGCTGAAGTTGCTGAAGGTTCTAGATGACAAGGTTGCCCGCGAGAGCTGTAAGATACCGAAGACAGTGCAGGTGTTGGCATGACAAGGTGAAATCGACAAGCCGCCCAAGGTGCATCAGGCTGAGCTGCGGTAACTGGATGGTACAGATAATTAAGAAAATGCATTGCTCCAGTCAACATCAGGGCTTAATTCTACAAAGTCCGTATTACTCCGCTCTAATAACAGCAGGCCTATAGCACAAATCGTATCAACACAAGTACAAAACCTAAATCAGTCTGGTCGTAATACAGATTTCGAACGATCCACCGGCATAGCATGTTGAAAACACATTTGGAGTCAGGAAAGCAAGATGGGACGCTGATCATACAACCTCGACAAAATTAGCAGGGAACACGCCTTCCTTCCCGTTCAACTTCCCTTTCCACCTGAATACGCAAACTCTCAAATTAGATCATGGGACAAACATGAGCAGGCCACGTACCAACTCTCCTTGCTGTCGTTCTTCTCCGTGATGGTGATGACCTGGCCCTTCGTGAAAGGCAGGTCCCCCTGCTATATCACGTGATACGCACAATCAGGATGCACAAGGGCCGAAGGACTGATAAACTAGGGACATACCTCAACACCCTTGAAGTCATATAACGCAATTGCACGCCCAATGCCCTCCGAGCGCGGAAGCGGCTTCGAAAGTTGCGTCCGCGCCGCGAAACGGAGCTTCGCCTTCGTCGCGTCAAATGAATCCTCATCATCATCGATATGAGGCGCGAATGGGCTCGCATAGTCGTCCGGTATCTCGTCCGCAGAGTAAGTTGCCATTGACTGTGAGCGGCCGTGCATCCCAGGCGCAGACATAGTGGGACCACTTGGCTTGCCGAAGTCATACGAACCATTCCTAGGCGCTCTGCTATACGATCCGCCGGTCACATTCGGCGAAGACCAGGCCGAGTGCGGCTGCGTGGCTGCGCGCCCCTTGAAACGCGGCTCGGGGTCAAAGTCGGAATCAAACCTCGTAGCGAAACTCGACGAGGACGTGTTCCCTCTGTAAGGCGAATCATCGAATGGGCTGCGTCCATAACCTCCAGATCCAGAAGAGCCAGTAGTCTCCGCATCCAACCCGGCTTGATTCGCAGCAGCCTTACGCGCGGCCCACGATGTTGGCGGCAAAGCAACGGTACCGTTATCCTTGCGACCCTTCTTGAGCGTCACGGGCACCTGTGAGTTGGGACTACTGATGCC
>QLPM01001256.1:0-22839 GCA_003314695.1 Albatrellus sp. MG142
CAACTAATAATACACTTGAGACTGAACAGAAGTAAGTTAAAAGTATAGTAAGAGGTCGAGAAGAAATAACATACCTCAGTCTTTCTGGGGCAAAGACATGCAATGACTGTAAGTGTACAGGGGCTTTTTTTGTAAAGTATAGTAAACAAATGACGGAAGACATAATGGAAACAAGCCCTATGTTTTTCGTATAGCGCGCGCGTATGATCTCGCGCGCATCGGCAAAAAAGAACAAAAACGAAACGAAAGTATAAGAATCTTTTCTAAACACGGCTTGCCGCTCCAACACTACGGAAACGTTCGTGACAGGACAGACCGAGAAGTGAACTATCACGACAGAATGACCGCAATCCCCTTTTATAGCCATTTGACTTGCGGCTAGTAGTATATAACTCCCCCCGTCCCTCCGCATCCTTATCGCCCCCCATCTTTACAGCAAGTCATGTCTCAAGGAGAAGCCTACGCTGTCTCAAACGGTCTTCCAGTGCCCGATCTAAATCTCCCTGTACGTACCCTACTTTCGCGTTCGCGCACTACCCTCTTGGCTGAATACTGTTGCCACCGGTCAGTTCCTCGATCGTCCCGAGGCTATCACCGAGAACATCCTTCAACTCATAGACCTCGCTCCAAATGAGTGTGTTCCGTCCATGTACTTCATGTCCTGACAATCTTGTCTAATCGCCGCCGCCCCGCCCCAGCCGCGTACGGTTCATCTTCCGCAATCTTATCACCAAGATGCACGAGTTTGTGACCGAGAGCAGGTGCATCGCAGTGCAGTATGCCCCTGTCGACGAAATACCACTGACCGCAGTGCGTGATTGTGCAGAGTCACGACAGACGAATGGATGGCCACCATCCTCTTCTTGACCCGCACCGGCCAGATGTGCACACCACTACGGCAGGAAATGATCCTGCTCTCGGATGTGCTTGGCGTCTCTGCACTCGTCGACGCGTTGAACAACCCCAGGGTCGGTAACTCCACAGAAAACAGCGTGCTCGGCCCGTTCTTTACCGAAGACGCCCCAGACGGTGCGCCTATCTCTCCATGCCGATCACTGACCGTTCTCACCCCCCTCCCACGACTCCCACGAACACAGTTGCACACGGCGATTCCATCGCGTCTGAAGGCAAGGGCGATTACATGTACGTCGAGGGGCGCGTGCTCACGACCGATGGCCGGCCCATACCGGACGCCGTCATCGAGACCTGGGAGACGGACGGCCACGGTACGTCCCTCATACTCCCACTACACACCTACTGACAGCGCGCCAGGCTTTTACGACACGCAGTATGAACAGCGAGACAAGGCTGATTGCCGCGGACGCCTGCGCACGGATGCCGAAGGCCGTTTCGGCTACCGCGCTATTGTGCCTGTCGCCTACCCCATCCCTGGCGACGTGCGTTTCCTGCACTGCTGACATGCGTTCCGCCTGACGACTGTGCACAGGGCACCGTGGGCGAGCTGCTCCTGCACCTCGGCAGGCACAACATGCGTCCGAACCACCTGCACATGATGATCGAAGCGAAGGGGTTCAGCAAGCTCACCACGGCACTGTACCCCGAGCCCGACAAGTTCCTCCACAGTGACGCTGTGTTCGGTGTCAAGAAAAGGCTTGTTGTGGTGCGTGTCACGCGTCTCCATTCGGGCAGAGGATGCCAATCCGAGTATTTTCCCCTGCAGAAAATGGCCGACATCGACGACCCCGAGGAAGCGCGCAAGCGCGGGTTCCCGCAGGCGAAGAAATTCAAGCTGCTCACGTACGACTTCGTGCTCACTACGGAAGCCGAGAAAGCGGCGGCGCTCGCACAGATGAGTAAATGAGCTTCATGGGCCCGGCGTGGCCGATCGCATTTCACAGACAAATGTACGATTTGATGCTACACGATCGCAGATGAAATGTATACTAGCACATATAGCACGCACTGTGCATGGAGAAGGTAGTTATTGCAATGCGCTCCCGGACGCTCGCGGGAGCGCTGGGGACTGGTTTGCCAATGCCACCTCTACAACTGCATTACAAGACAACTATCATAGTGCCTGGGTACAGGGATAGATCAGGATAGCATAGCCTTGTGGATATGCTGGACAGTACCGAATTTTCACGTGTCCCGCCCGGCGATCATCCAGCTGCATTGCGGATGATGACTCAAGAAGGTGCGAGAGCAGGACGTCGTCTCCAGTTGGCCTCACTAAAAGACACGGCGAGAACATATGTACGCTCATCGTTTTGCGTGTCTGGGGAGTCCTAGCTGTCTGTGCATTTGGATCATCTGGAGGGAAATATACATGCCCTTCTTGCAAGGTAACTTACAAACTGTCTGGTCTGTCCTAGAGGTCCGCCTGGAGATGTACGGATCACGATAAGAACTAGTGACTGTCAGTCGTGAGAAGAAGCTTTGAATGGTGACCAACGGCCTTAAGCGTTTATGCGCGGAGGGTCGACGGAGGAGGCCTGCATACCCCCTGCGTTTCGTCGTCATATCTGACCTATTTCCGTCCCCATGTTGGATGTGTATACATAGCGCACCGTGCTTGGCAATAACTTTTACCGACTATTACTGTACTATATATTCATCACATGGTCTAGGCATTGTCGCCGGTACGGGGTTATGATAAATGATCAGCATCATTAGAAAAGCTGTGAGCTACTTTGTGAGATGAGGCTGTCGACCTGTGAACAGACAAAAAAAAATTAAAGAGCAGCACGACAATTGCTTTCCATCCAGTCCCTAGGCATAGAACCACACATCGCCGAGATCCGCCCATCGATTATGAAACCAAGCGAGCACGAGATAGTAGTCCAGAACAAACGTACGAGGGCAGGTCTTCCACCTTCTGCCGGGAACGTATCCTTCCCGCCCGACCCTCTACCGCACGCTACCCACCCGCGCCCAAAACATATCCTCTCGCAGCCGCACGAGCTCCTTCCATGTACGCTCCTCCCACGTCGCGTCCCCAATGTACGCCGCGCCGTCGTTGCCCACGCCCGGCGTCGCATGCACGCCCTTCACGTGCGGCCGCTCTACGGGGGATGCGTCCAACGGCGTCTCCGGACGCCCGATGAGCTCAGGCTCCGAGCCAGAGTGCGAGGGCGACCGGGACGGCAACGGGGACACAGTAACCATGGCGCCTTCTTCCTCGGACGCACTCCCCTCCACAGACGCGTCTTCCTCGCTGTTGGCTAGCCCCTTGGGCTCTAGTACTGTCTCTGGCTTTGGTGCTGCTTCAGGCTCTGGTGCTGCCTCGGGCTCTGGTTCAGAAGAACAATGCTCGTCCTTGGTCAGAACCTGGTGGGCACTGTCCTCTGGCCGCTCGGGAGACAAACGACACTCGTCCTCTATCGGAGCCTGATAAATCCTGTCCCCGGGCGGCGGGGTGGCCCGTGCTGATTCCGCGGGAGTGCCTAGCGTCGAGGGAGGACGACGGGCACGGGGTGGCAGGGCCGGGGGTACCGGACGGGTGCGGGCAGCAGCGCGTCGAGGAAGAGGTGGTGGAACAGGAGAGCCCGACTGCGGCACAGGTGAGTCAGTGCGGGGAGCGGGGGATGTTGCGCGGGACAAAGATTCCTTTAAGTCAGTATCAGCGGGGACTGGGGAGTCGGTCCGCACGTCCGAGATCAAAGCTCCGGGAATGGGCCTCTCGGATACCTGACCAGCCTGCTCCTCGTGCGGGGAAAACACGGCCGCGATGGGCGTCCCAGGCGCAGAAAACGGTAGGGGTATGCCAGAGGGTGAGATGGCGCGCTGGGGAACAAGCGAGTCGGTTGACGACTGCTCAGTGGGTGTGAGAAATGTGTCTAGCGCAGGCGCATCAACATCAGCCGACTCTGGTGCCTCGTCGTAAGTCTTGCTAGCTGTCACACCATTAGGCGGAGACTGTGCCTCATCTGACTCTGCTAGCTTCTCCTCTGGCTCAGGAGTCCTTGCCGCCGAGATCGGTGGACTGCTTGATGCCACGCGAGACTGGCTGCGTTTGGGGAGCGGTGGCGGTGTAGCCGAGGTCTTTGGCGCGTTTGCCAAGGAGGGGTGGAGTGGCGGTGGGAGGAACCGTCGCCCATCCCGAGCTTTCTCATCAGAAAACCGTGGCGGCAATATACGCCTCGGAGCTTTCTTCACTTCTTCCTTCTCCATCTCTTTCTCTTTCTCCTTTTCGCCCTCGCCCCAACTAAGCCCGCGATCCATCCTGAGAGCAGACGCCATAACCCACAGCCCACTCATCTTCGGTCTCCGCCGTGGCGGTACTGGAGGCTTCGCCCCTGCAGCCGCAGCATCCTGGTCTTGGTAGGGTGGCGGAAGCCGGACCGAAGGGACCTCCTCTTCCCAGACCTTTTCGATAATGCTTGTGCGCACATATGCCCAGAGCGAGCATGTCGCGCGTAGGCGCAAAAGGCACCAACCGGACGTACAGAGTGGATATGTTGTGGTCTGATTGCGCGTCTGGCCACCAGAAGTTTGGGGAACGGAAACACGGAAAATATAGATCTGCGAAGGCACTGAGTTCGCTGGTAAGGCGAGTGTCGGGACGGGTGGCGGAGAGGACGGAGCGGAGGCAGAAAAGGATTGGGGTTTTTTGAATATAGAGGCGGACCACGAGTTGGCTTGTGCACTTCCTGCTCGTACCATCGTGGGGCCGGGATGTAAGGTAGACTGTGTCTGTTCCGAGGTTGAGAAGATTAAGGTGCCGCATAAAGCGCAGGACACGTTGGTACTCGTACTAGAGCCGGGAATTATAGCAAGAGAAGGATAAGAACCAAATGACGACGCCGTCTCGAGGTATGCATTGGTCGAAGTAGGTTCTATTGACAATTGCCCGTTGTGGATGGCAGCAATGACGCTACGTCGGCTAAGCCAGTTCAGAGACGGAGCCAGATCGAGACGGACAGTAGGATCGCTGCAAGAAGGAGAGGCTAAGTAAATCATGTAACTCAAGGTAGATGAGCAACGACGCACGTGTCTTCTGATAACAACCTGGCAAGGAAAGGCAATGGCAGCAGTGTTGAAATGGCGGGCACCTGCGGGACGGTCGGTCGGATGGTTCGCAAATGCGCTATGAACAGCAAGAACTCTTGATACGGAAGATGTGAGCTCAACAGATGGAGAGAGTAGGATGACATGGGGGATTGAGCGCGCTCGATCCATTTGCCTTTGCCCATGGTGATGACCATATCATTCATCTGCTTCTCGTATGTGTCCTTCTCCTCCCGCAAGGTCTGCATCTGTGTCTGCATGAGACTGACGACTTCCTCCGTCTCTCTGAGTGCGCGCTCGGCATCGTCAGCTTTGCGCTCACTTCTCGCCTGACCGAGCCGAGCTTCTACTACCATCATGTTCGCCTGGCCAAACAGTCCGGCACTGAGGTCGTCCAAATCCTTTTCGATCTCGGCACGCGCACTCTCGGCTTGGCCACGCCTTGCTGCCTCGTCGGTGGCCTTCTCCATGAGACGGGTGAGCTCGGCAGTGACCTGGGCCTTTTCGACCAAAAGACCAGTATTGAGCGCGGAGACGTGCTGGGTGCGCTCGAGTTCGAGCTGGGAGATCTTGAGGGTGGACGACCTGAGGTTAGAAGAAGCAACATGGAGCTCATCCTCGAGGTCAGAGACTCGATCATATGACTTGACGAGCTTGTTGTTGAGTTCGGTGACCTGAGAGAACAAGTCCTGCACCTGGGAGCGTAGAGAGGCAATGACCGAGGCCTGTGCGTCGTCATTACTGTGTTGCCTGCGCAAAGCGAAGGATTCTGAGGGCATTGCCTCGTGCTGGAGGGCGCCAGGAGAAGAGACGCTCTGATGCTTGGAATGGACATGATCTGGAGATGTTGAGGTCACGTTGGCAGCATAATGGGTGTCGTCTCCGTTCAGGTCGTGGTCGTGAGCTGTCTGCGACATGTAACCAGAGTCACAGTCAGAGACGAGATAAAAGTGGGGGCGAGCAAGGGAGGAGGCGTTGAGGTCGTCAAGGGCTTGCCTGAGGATGGTCTCCGCAGTCTTTGCCCGACACTGCGCCTCACAAATTGACCCAAATAGGCCACGGTGTTGGTCCCGCACTCGTCTTTGGTCCTCTTCCATCGTTGCAGCTGCCTTTGCCATCAACCCCCACCGGGGCCCTATCCACCCATCTCCTGGTCACTGCCCTGTCGCATGTTTAGCCACTAACCACGACACATCCTCGCGGCGCGCCTTCATAGGCATTACCCACATCTCCGCGGAAAATTAATCGCCTCAATGAGTGATCGGGGTCAACTCTCCGCATCGGCGGCAGACCCCAGGAACTCCACGCCCGCCCTGTCACCCGCCACCCGCCATCCGCCTGCGCTTCGTCCCGACATCATTGCCATGGCGTCCTGCGGACCGAAGGCCTCCCGCACGTCCCCCCTAATCACCCTATATAAGCTGTCGCCTCCTTAGCATCGTACAGATCTCCCGTGGTCTACTGTGCTACACTCCTACCAGCGTAACACATCGCCATGCTGTTCCTCGGAAAGAAACACGCTGCCGTTTGTCATTTTCACCGCGTCAACTCCCGCGCTACTCATCTCTTCTCGCAGAACAAGCGCGATGCCGCTGCAGCGGATACTTCTACTCAGGGAGATCGCCCCGAAGGCTTTGCCAGTAGCACCCAGGGCCCCCAGGGGGACTACACTCATGCAGCTACCGGCGATACGGCAGGTAGCTATGGTACCGAGCCTTCGACGGGCGAGGGTCATGGCACCTCAGAAACTAGTCACACCACCGGTACACAGGTATAACATAACTATCAGATTTTCAGTCTTTGTCTGACCGAACTACATAGTACAGCGAACAACATCAACAGAACGCTGACGACAGCGGCACCGGAGCTCATCCGCACAACCGAGGTCGGCACCACGGTGGTCATCCACTGATCGGCAAAGTCGAACAAGCCGCTGGTAAGCTGGTCGGCAGTAGCGCCTTGCAAGCTCGTGGCGCCGAAAAAGAACAGTACGTATCGCCGTTTGTGCAGTGCACCGTGCAGTTCGATATGTAGTTCAATATCCGTTAGGGATGCTCATACGCGCAGACGACTGGGCGGCGGAATAGCTGGGGGCGAGAGGCATGAGCGTGAGGGGCCGTTACATCGTGTGCGTGCCGTCGCCTATGGTACGCACCTTGTCGTGTTCATCGTTCTCGCTATCCTGATCCTGAAAATTTTGTTACACAAGGGGCTCTCCCAAGTAACCATCCCGATGGTACGAGGCGATCTGAAGCCTCGTCTGAATGAGTTCCTTCCGTAACGTGCTTGCTGAGGCATGCACGTCGGATTTTGCGTTGTCATCCACAAATTCATTATGTAGCTATATAATCTGTAAGCTTACGTTGTATACGACATGTTCAAGGATCCAAAGAGCCGCAGTGACAATTCATCTTGCTACTGCAAATGTGGCTTTGTTTTCTCGACTCGAACCGTGGGTATAAGTTCCTGTTCTGTGAGATAGTCTTTCCGGGGTCCCACGTCCAGTTCTATTCCTAATAACGTCTTAACGCGCCTCCGCGCAAGACGGTCGAGAATAACAACGAACCATGGACGGAAGTCAAACGTCAAAAATGTGCATATTCCGACCGTGGTGGTTGCATCCATTGGCCGAGATCTTTCCAGACATGTGGAGTAGCCTTCTCATCCTCCAGATAGCCGGTTATGTCACGAAAGCAATAACCGCCCAGCACCGACAGTGTCTTCCTTAGTATTAGTGCAGGGCGAATCTTCCTACGATTCCATGCACATTGTTTCCATAGGTCCCATTCTTTACCCCTGCATGTGTCTAGCTCTCCACCCCCGGTCCCAATCGTTCGCTCAAACAAAACTTGACAGTCGGCGTCCTCAACACGAGAGCCCCAACCATCGCCATGCGTTCCAGCACGCTGAGACAGGACGCCATCCCCTGCGCATGCAAGGATATCGCGCTGTCCGCATTTGAAGCGAAAGAGGTCCTCGACGTCGTGGCGTTCCTCCGTGAATTGAAGCCTGCATTCGTTGCCGTGTCCGTGCGCCTCACTCGGGATGGGCTAATAGACATCATCGCGCTTGCGACACCGTCCAGAGTGGTCTCCGCATGTTGGGGTTCGGATGAAGTTGTGCACACCGGCGTTCAGAAGAACGCTGTCAAGGCACTATTTCACGATTCAAAACTCAATTTCGTAGGTTTCGGCATGGCGCATATAGCGTTGCTGCTGTGGCGTAATTTTGAGTGCCATATTCGGGGCATCGAGGCCTCGACACTCGGAGATACGGTCGACTCCAAGTCGTACGGACTCTCCCCCGACGCATTCATCCACCGCAGAGTCAGCGAGAAGGTCTCGCCAAGAGCTGTGCATGACCTCTGGGAGGGTATGCATGGCTCAGCAGGAGACGCTTCGACAATCTACTACCAGGCGTGGATCACGGCCATGTAAGCTATTTTCAATACCGTGATACCTGTAACGCGGAAGCTGTTGGCACTGACTTCTGGGGCCCCGCTGGAAAGTGCTGCACAGAGTTTCAAGGGCAAACTGAAGATTGCCCGGTACGTCGACACAGAGCTGCTGGATTATGACGTAAGATAATCCACGCTCTGAGCTGAATGACCCTCTCGACGAACGAGAACCATTCATCTGTAGGAGCTGTCGTGCCTAGGTCAATATGTCAAGGCTATCCGAGTACTGCACAATGCAGCCCCCCTCGAACGAGTGGCCGACTTCGATAAACTAAATTCGAAAGAAAGTGGGGAGTCGATTGTTCGAAACTCGCGGTACAAGACTAAAATCAGAGATTCCGATAGGGTACATTGCTCACGATCGCTTCTGCCTATGTCACGATCCGGGCTAAATTCACCGTTCGACCACCTCATTAGACGACCATCGAAGCAACGGACCAATGTGGCAAGAAGAGTCGTGCCAAGACTACAAAGGCGAAGGGGAAGGAAACAACGATAAAGTTTTTGGACGACTCTTCGCCTCAGGATGTCTGCAGCATCCGTGTCCTAGGTCGAGATGATGCAACTTTTGAGGAGAGGTCTCGAGACCATTTCTTACAGCTTGCCCTCCAAAAAGCATGTATCCTCAAACAGGTTCATTTCATAAGGAAGCTGTGGTTCCCAATCCCTCCCGCTCGCCACAAACCCAACGGAAACGAGAAATGGTTTCTTGCCCGCAGCGAATATCTCAGACTGAATGTGAATCAACGAGACGTCGTTGATGCTATGCTGTCAGACGACGACAAGCATTCTGTAGTCGTTGTACACGGTCTGTTTCCTTTGAGGTGATGTACTGTGTATCTTCTGATTCGATCGACACAGGGCCGCCCGGGACAGGGAAGACAACGACGATCTCTTGCGCTGCTGGCCTGTGGTGTGAGAAGGATCAGAAAGTATACATCGTAGCTCAGAAGAACGTCGGCGTGAAAAACATCGCAGAAACCATGCACAAGCGCGGAATTGACTTCAAGTTGCTAGTCTCCCCAGAATTCCATGACGAATGGTGAGTCTCGCAAATTTCGAGTTGTAATGCCTGCGTCATTATTCTGTCAGGCACGAACATTTGTACGAGGCGTTCCGGTCGAGTGTCGTCACAGTCAACAGACTGAGCAAGCAGGGGGCAGAGAAAACCATTGGGGGCTCCTCTGTTATCTTGTGTTCGTTGAGTATGCTTTCGAACATCTCTCTCAGTGACTCTGGCATCTTCGACCGGGTCCCAGTGACGAATCTCGTTATTGATGAGGCTTCGCAAATACAGGCCTATGATTTCATGGTCCGTACACAGATCATTTTCCGCTGCGATTGGCGGGTGATACACTTAACTCCCCCCTCAGCACATTTTTTATAAGTTTAAACACAGTTTGTCAAAAGTTTGCTTTTTCGGAGACCCAAAGCAGCGTATGTCCCTCTGTCAAAGCCACGCTCTGCTTACTTTCTTCATAACCCGCTGCTTTCAGTACCACCCTTTGGAGATGATGAGGCGAATAAGACAACCTTGCCGACCATCTTCGACATCGAACATATGAAGGCAGGGTCATTGCTTCTGAATGTCCAGTGTGCGTAGCCTTTGTATGCTGAAGACGTAAGTTGTACTGACGACATGCCATGCAGACCGCATGCCAGTGCAACTGGGCCAGTTTCTATCAGAACACGTATACGAAAACAAGACCCGATCCAAGCACAACATCCGCAGCTATGCGTGCCTTTCCTTCATTGACGTTGATACTGGTGCGGAGGAGTCCGATGGGACAAGCTGGAAGGCACGCACCCTCTTATATCCTGCGTCTGAGACACGTCCCTCAATAGACTCGCCCCCTAAGAACACTCCCGAGGTGGGCATCGTAATACAGCTTGTACGGCTGCACTATAAAGATCAGGACGTCGCCGTCATCACCCCGTACGACCCGCAGCGCGCGGCAATCGTCAAGGGGCTCCAGGAAGCCGGTCTTCCTAGCAGCAATGTCTACACAGTTGACAGCTTCCAAGGTACGCTTCTTCCCCCTCCCTCCTTTACAGTAACCCACACCACCCTTCAGGCCACGAAGCAGATTTCATCATCCTCTCGATCGTGCGCACATCGCGCCCGGGCTTCCTTACCTCGTGCCGCCGCATGAACGTCATGCTTAGCCGCTGTAAGCGCGGCATGGTCGTCGTCACACAGCGCGCCTTTCTCGAGCGGGACAACGTCCAGGACACGCTCCTTGCGCGCCTGGCGCTGTACTGGGAACGCCACTCCCCGACGCTCGCCGGCATCTGGATCGCAGAGTCCGACATCGCAGACCTTCCCGGCGCGCCGTCGTCTGTCGTCGAGGATGACGTCTATTACCCGCCCGCCCCGACCTGGAGTAAGCCGCTTTCTCCATGCCCTCGCACGTGGGGGTTCTGTACTGATAACCAACTTTTGCTGGCCTGGTCCAAAAATAGAGGAGACCTACGACTTCAACGACTGCCTGACATGCACGCCAAGTACGCAGTGCCTCCACTGGGAGATGGCGAATGTCCAGCTGGAACCCCCAGTAATATCGAGATTCACGTTCCCTGACATGACGGACGAGAGACCGGAGGGTCCAGTCCTGCAGGGACGCTGGACGATAGGGTTCAAGCCTGGGCAGGCCCCGCAGGCACCTGACATGCAGGAGTCTATGCCTGCTTTTCCAGTATCATATTGGCCCTTTGACTATGAATCAAGCTTATAATACAATCTCAAAAACCCACATATATAGTCTGGGGCCAAGGCACTTGGGGCGTCGAGCCCGACTTGACTACGAGTACTACGTGACCCCAGTAATGGAAGGAGAAAAGGACCGATCGCATCGTCCATACACGATTACCTGTACTTTAGAGTCTGGCGAGAATATTTATGAAAAGGTCCGTGGGATATCTACCGACGGACAGTACGCTAGCGAGTTCGATCAACAGTAAATGGAGACGAGGTGAGAGTTCTAGTGTCCAAATTGGTATCTGATATACAAATGACTCGGGCTGAGATTCATAGGGCATGCGTGTCCATTTACTCCACCGTCACGGACTTGGCCCTATTATGGTTGAGTATAATCACGAGAAAGACAGCAGTTGGATGGGACGTACAAGTTTCTCGGGAAATCGACGTCGAAGCCTTTCATGACAGCGAGGTGGTAACTCAGAAGCTGCATGGGTATGATGTTAAGAAGGCCTTGCAAGCAGTCGACGGTCTGAGGGACACGGATCGTCTTGACACCCTTCTGAATACCTTCATCACCTTCGTTGCAAAGGACAATGGGCTGTGCCTTGCGAGCTGTGATCTGGGAAAATGCCGATTGCACCTTAGGATAGATCGAATCACGCGTCATGACAATGATGACAGGCATGTTCTCATCAATCAACGCAAGGGGACCATGCTTCAGTTCGCCAGCGAGAATACCTATTACATAGCACAATGAACGGCTGTTCGGCACTGTGACAAGTGGACAACCCACCTTCAGAATGCATATAGCTTATCTCCTTGATCTTGAGGGCGCCTTCCAGGCATGTCGCATGCCTAGACAGCAAAATTAGCAAATAATGTATAATTCAGCAGCAGAGGACATACTGGTATCCTCTGCCCATAAGCAAGAGACTCCTAGAATTGGCCAAAACACCGTGAGCCAGGTCCTGGAGGCTCTTGTCCGCTTCTAAAACCTTCTTGATTTGGCCAGGCAAGACGTGCAAGCCCTGTATAATCTGGTTCCGACGCTCGGTGAAAGAGATGCGGTCTTCGGACAGCTGCAAGGCCATCATCAAGAGAGCGATATATTGCGAAGTGTAAGCCTTCGTGGATGCGACACCAACTTCGGGACCGGCGTTGATATGAACACCACAGTGGGTCTCACGAGAGATCGTGGAACCAACAGTGTTGACAACACCGACGCACAGTGCGCCACGCTCCAGGCAGTATCGAAGGGCCATGATGGTGTCAGCAGTCTCGCCACTCTGACTCAAGAATACACAGACGTCATCACGGAAAATGGGAGTCTTTCTGTCCAAGAAGTCAGAAGCGAGCTCGACGCTGACTGGAATTTCGGTAAGTTCTTCAAAGATAGCACGAGTAGCAAGGCAGGAATGGTAACTAGTGCCGCAAGCGCAGAACACAATGCGTCGGCAGCGGCGCATAATCGGCAGATAGGCACGGAGACCGCCGAGGGTGATCTTGTTGGTGTCGAAATTAACACGACCACGCATCGTGTTGACGACGGACTCGGGCTGCTCGTAGATCTCTTTTTGCATGAAGTGATCGAACCTGCCCTTCATAATCTCCGCAATCTCGATCTCCAGAGTCTCGATGCTACGGGTAGAAGGAGTCTGTGCGCTATTTTCATTACGGCGGAGACGATGGATATGTAGCTCTCCCTCTGCAACGTGAGCAATATCGTCATCCTCGAGATAAAGAACACGCTTGGTGTGCTCAACGATGGCAGCAGCGTCAGAAGCGATGAAAAATTCGATGGGCTGAGGCAGACCATCCTCGGACATAAATGCCCGAGATTGCGTGCGCATAATCTTGGGACCGCTAGTAGGAGGAGAAAGCAGACTGGTGGAGATATTCGGGGATACTGGATCGGGGCGAATTGGTAAATGTTAGCAGGATGAAGGATAAGTTCACCTACAGGAGTCGACAGTCTTGCTTTCGGATTCCTGGCCAGCAAACTCGACATCAACGAAGTCCACCTTCAGTTTCTTCTCCGTCTTGACGCCAATTAGAAGAGGAGAACCTCGGCGGGCGGTGACAATCTCGTTCGGGTAATGAATGGACTTGAAAACGAATGCGAATGAACCTTCAAGTTCTTTGAGAACAGTTTTGATGAGTTCAGTGAATGTGATGCGTTTATCAGGTTGAGAGTCGTAGACATATTTGGTGAGAATAGCGACGGCCTCGGAATCAGTCTCGCTCTCAAACTTGTAGCCTCGCTTCTGCAGGACCAGCCTGAGCTCAGCAGCGTTAGTGACAATACCGTTATGAACGAGGACAAAATCGCTCTTGGGATCCGAGCGAACTGGATGGCAGTTGACGATGGATGGGGGACCATGTGTAGCCCAGCGAGTGTGCGCAATGGAGACTTGAGAAACGAAAGCTTTGGAAGTATCCATCTTTGACTCAGCAATGCTCTGGCGCAGACCAGCAACCTTGCCTACTTCCTTGAAGAAGAGGATTTCGCCAGGCTTGTCACCGTCAATGCTAATTCCCGCAGAATCATAGCCTCGATACTCTTGACGAGCTAGGCCGTTGCACAGGACTTCACATATTTCCTTGCGGTCCTGTGGACAAGAGCGCGTCAGAACCAGTAGGCGGAGTAACCATCATGCGGCAAGAGGCGAGCGCCCCCAACGGACTGCTACTTGTCAAAGACCACGCCCTCAACGAGTATGGACAACTAATAACCACTCTGGATAAGATCCTGGAATGCAGTACACCGGCACATTTCAAGGTGTTCTCGGCAACCTGGAGTCTAGTTGCACCGGCGGGTACCAGTGCACAGTCATCTCAAGCGAGTAGCAGTACACGGAAACTATGGCGAGCCAGTAGATGAGTAGAGTGAGTGGCTTACCTTCTGGCACAAGAAGTTGCAGTAGGCAAAGATTCCACACATTTCGAAAGGATTACAGATACGACTGGGCTGAAGCACTGGTTAAGTGGGCGGAGATACGGACTAACCGAAGGTGGGACACGCACACCAGGAGGAAGAGAGAAGACAAGAGGGTGGTGAAGGGCATGTCCCGTTTCAAGTTGGAGCTATAAATTGGACCGCTGCTAAAAGCCAAATAACGCCAAACCATGTCTGACGCCTTCTCCAGAGTCGACTTTTAAAAACTTCAAGTCCTACATCATATTTTTGGACCCTCCAGTGCGAAATAACCCAACGGTGGCAGTTCCTATGTGTATTTTGAGATATATGACTAGCATTTTCTCTGCTGTAGATGAAACGCCTTACAGATATCCGCTCCGGTCTCAGTCCAATTCCGGCTCCAGAACTGCGATCCCGGGCCCGCGGTTGCTTCAACCAACCTTAAGCTTGTCTACTGGCATCAAGTCCTATTATATTCCTCCAACTCCGTGAATCCAGCACTTTGAAACCATCGACCCGAATGCATGTATTAATATTGCTGGCTCAAAGTCCCCACTATGCTCGGTGATTCATCGAGCACCGTGACATCGCTTCATATCAGTTATTCCTGATGTCTGGATACTTATCAGCGCACTGCTCCATAAACACTCAGAACCGGGTGAAGCATGCCTATTTACCGTCTCCTGCTGAGGTCAGCTATGGAGACTAAGTTGTGTCTGTCGTGTACTCAGATGGTCTTGATCTGTCCCCAGTGCCGAGCAGTGAAGAATCTTGAATCACCGGCTCTGGCAGCGGCAGACATGGGTAGCAATTTTCTGTCCTCGCCCATGTGCGCGGCCTCTAGCATGAATATTTCCATTGCCCTATGGTTGGGCCGGCGTCGCTTTAAGACGGCTTCCATTTCGATATGGACTTCAACATATGCTTGACTAGCTACAGTACGTCACAGTACCTTCAATCTCTACGTCGAGCGTGGCCTCTTGTCAACTAAAAGCAGACGAGACGAGTCATTCAGCGTAAAAAATTGCGTCGCATTGGCACGCTAGAACATGACTGCTGTTATCTCCGTGCTTCCAGAATCAAATTTGTCTTCGGCTCAGCCTCATTGAAGGTAGGCCAAAGTCTCGATGCTCTTGAATGGTCAACGTCATACGAGGCTCCTACCGGCTACTGAAATTATTTTGTTGGATGATTCGTATTCGCTTCTCAAAGTGCTGACCTTCATTTACACTTATTCTAAAGATATGAGCTACGACATGCGGACTACTCGGATCTGTGTCAGGTTGCATGGTGTGTGAAGCAAAAGCTCAGAAAAAATGCCAGCTTGGAAGCAATGCAGAGGGTTATGTTGCCAGACAAAAGCGGATCAGACCCGGAGGGCACAAGACACGTGGAAGGGGTGTGGGTTGCCCGTACCTTCAATCACCACGGGATACATCTATTTTAAGTCACCGCGCATCTGCGTGCCGGAAATAGTTCTGTACTGAGCTCATCGGAAGAAACATTTTTCTTTTACAGCAGGGTGATACGTACGTGCGTATGCTGAGTAAGTGTTCTATAGAATGTATGCCTCAAGTCCCGGAGGCCGACAGCACGAAACCACACGCGGCCTACGTAGGCGGCGATAGAGCGCGTGTGCCACAGAAAGATTGTACGTCTCAATCACACTGCCCTGTTGTTCTCGTCCTGTCTTAACTTAGATTGCGGAACATCACTGATGCAACCTCCTGTTTCCGTCATGTTAACAACGCGTGTTGTATTAGTCGCAGCTCGTTGCCAGGGCTTGTGCACTACCGCTAGCGACTTCAGAGCTATTTTGTCTCGCGTCTCATGAAGGTGTGCACTGTCAACGAGTGTGTCGAGGTCCTATAGCTGAGCTGATATCCTGAAGGTTGAACAGCGGGCCATGCTGTTCTCGAATACATGCAGTCGTGAAAAAGAAACCCCTCAAATGTCTCTAGTACACAGATAAGGTCTGTGAAGGAGGCTGTCGAGTGTCGTGGTCTTGTACGACTAGGTTTCTTTGAAGGCCTCAGTTGTAACAGGGTAATAGAATAACGACACAGTTGTTCGTCAAAGGTGGGCCATTCAATTATTATGTCGCCGACACCAAGTTGGTGCTGAGCGGTATTGACAGGGTTTGGCGCACGCAGCACCGGTCTCGTTGCTGAAAAGACGAACCTATGGATTGCGAATTACTGTATAAAATTCAGATAGTACGGGCAGTGACGCTATGGAGGTAAAATGATGCTTCTGCCGGCCCACTGCAGCTGTCTCCTCTGCGTGAGCGCGGCCCCCACCTGGGCCCAACTCGAAGGTAACAAGCTGCTATCGTTGATTTTCTGTAGGTACTCTTGCTCACATATTTTCACTACGTTCTCCAGAAGAATCCATACCCATTCCCTTTTTCGCTGTAACAGCTGCCGCGACAGTTGTTGTTTTATGTGCCCGATCACAGATAACTCAATGGTATTGATGCTTTATTGGACTCCGGTCCTTTCCACCGTATTTCGTCCACTCTTTCCCATGGTTCGTGAAGATTCCCATACCCTTCTTGTGGTCACACGGCACGTCATGAAGACCGTCATCATGGAGCTCTCCTGGCGCATTCTCGTCCGAGGGCGGGAAGGACATCCTCCCCCTACTTCGAATTCTAATGGCGCACCGTTGATCGGTCCATCGCAGATTAGCACACTCACGTGAGTCTTCGAAGCTGAGTATGCGAACGCGATGACGTTGACCTGTCCATGCCTCGCATCATGGCCGGCCGTAGCCAGATCCACCGGCCTCGCCATGACCGAATCTGCGTGCCATCCGGACACGCAGCACAGGCTGCGGGACACGATCCAGAAGCTGGCATACTACCTCGATGTCGACGTGAAAGAAGGGTACCTTCTTCCCGCACCGAGACCCAGCCCGAACTCACACTGAGCGTCCAGACTGCCTGCACCTCGCCGCACCGAGTGTGCGGCGCTCGAAGACGACATGATCTCCTGCCTAAGCCTGCCAAGTTAACCCTCATCCGCAGGTCACATGGGCAGGCGCTCACGCCACTGCGCGTCAAAAGTCGGTAGGTAAGTTAAGAATAGCCTTTTCTTTCGTGCCTGATTAGCTTCCCCGCACATGATCCCCGCGGTGGTAGGTGTTCGACATCCCTATCGCTGCTGCGACGCTTTAGTGCGGTGGTGCCCGTGCAAGTCTATTAACACTAGATAAACGGCATGGGTCTGCGACTCGCTGCACCAGGAATATTTTGTACAGATGATTCAAATCATCTTTGCGCGCATTCCAGGCGAGGGCATTGCCCGAGAGACCGTTATTTGTAACCGTCGACCAGAGCCCATGCACAAAACCGTCACGCGGCAGCAACATCCAGGCATGCCGCACCAAGCGAATGCTGTCTTTGATTATGGTCAGATAGAGCCTGAGCAACCCCCCGGGAAAATAACGCATACACCCTCCTGCAACGCCCAAAGATCCCAGCACAACACCCATGGCACGGCCTTCATGTGCATAATTCCCACCGCCCTCCTGCATTATCACTCACACACCAAGCCCTGCCTTCACTCTGCAGCCACTCCAGCGCTTCGTCTAGCGCCCAGAGCCCAACGCGTTCCCAGCGCCCATCACTGTGCTGCAGATGCCGTAGGATGTCCTGTTTCGTTGGCGCGTGTGGTCGTCGGTCCCGCCTGTGGGAGGACCCTGGCGCCTTTGTAACCCGCGGCGTTGTCAGTGCCCTGATGGACACCTCCACCTGCCGCGCGAGATATGCGGGCGTGAGTGGGACGTATGATTCCTCATCCAGTGGCGGATCGGAAAGCTCCCCGGGGTCGCTCCACTCCTCGCCGTCTACGCGCAGCGCTCGCGAGAGGGAGAGCGACGTGACCGTGCTCCGTGCCGACGTGTTGATGCGCCACAGGCCACTCGTGTCCAATGCGTCACTGCGGTCTCGCACAGGATGTGTCGGGCCGTCCCACATAACGATGCTGCCTTCCTCGTACAACCTAAGGACTGCCCAGACGAAGAGGCGCTTGATCTTCGGCGCAGGGCCTTCCTTCGCGCGCGAGGGCGGCTTTTGTCTGGCTTTGGACGCTGTGGATGAACCTTTCTCCTGAGTTTCCTTAGCCTCCTCGCGACGCCGCGCCTCTGCTTTTACCACACGCCATGCGAGCTGTTCGAGCTCGGGCACCCGGCGAAGGTACGAGAGAGTGAAGCCCAGGGTAGGAGTCGATGGTTTTGACTCGCTCGTGTCCACTTTCATAAGGGCTGAACCGGGCTTGGATGGTCTAGGCGTCCGCTGCCCATCAACAGAAGCTAGAATTAGAGCTTGATAAGGGCGCGGTGTCTTGTTGTCCATCGAGGTTCTGGGACGCTTGGTCGGTGTAGCGGGTATATGTTCTGATGCATACGATATAGAGTCGTTATCCGAGTCGGATGTAATGCCGTCTTGAATTGAGTTGGTCTTGTCCAATGGCGCATTGTCCATAAAATGCTTAACATATATTCTAAACGTATTGGCCGTAAGGTCGCGAGTGTGCAATCGGGATGGATGGCGCAGACGTGGAGGAGACTAACGGTCGCAGCAATCGATGGTACAGATAGGGGTCAGTAGAGAAATGCGTGGATGTAAACAACTTACGACGTGAGAAGAAAGAGATTTTGCTGGGCTAGACGCAGCAAGAGTGGAAGGGGATACATTCGTAGCGGAAGTTGCCGGTGAAGTAGATAACACAGCATGTTCCTGTCTGCGAGTTGGCGTCTTTGGCACGACAGAACCCTGGACTACAGATAAAGTAGACGGGCCGACATGTGAATGTATAGGGATGATGAATGGCCCAGGCAACGAGTACGATTCTTTGTGGAGCTTGATGACGCGCTGCCAGTGTGCGAGCTCATCGGCTGCGGACCGGCAGCGTTCTAGATGCAGTTTGAGGGTCAGGTCCACGGCAGCGGAGGCGAGTACACCCACCTAATGAGTTGCACAAAATCTCGCGAGTAAGTCGTCTAGAGACTGGGCGGCCAATGACCCGCGCAATTGAACCAACCTCTGCAACTGGAGGGGGCGGTTCAGATGCTGCCCAAAACATTCTCTGCGTGCGGTCAGCCTTGTTTTGAGCACCCTCACCCTCAATCGAGAGAGGTGGCTTCTTGGGATGTTTTAGCACACAGTCTATGACTCCAGTGCCATCGTCCACTGCGAATGGCAGCTTGTAATAACGCACGGATCGGAGGAAGTAAGGGGCTTACGATTGTACAACGCTCGGGTCTCATAGACTACAACACCAACAACGATGCCGATCAATTCAACTGTACGACATGGAACGCGTCCAAGCAGAAGGTAGTCCGCATCGCGTTGGTCTGAACGCCCATCCAAAGGTCGATCGGCGAGGTTGACTTTGAACTTAGGGCTGCCTCACGCACCTTTCTTGCTTTCCTCCTTCAATTCAAACACATCTTTCACAAAGCATGGAGCTATGGACTCGTGTTTCAGGGTCCACTGAAAGATCTCGTCATGCGTTGGCGGCTTATATGGAGACTGAGTAACGACAGATGTATTTTTGAAAACGTCAGCATGCCGATATTGCTTGCTTCTAGACGCAACTGGATAATGTTGCCGCTTGGTTGGGGTGAGTGTGATGCTTCTGACACAAGCATTTGGTGACACCAGGAGTGTAGTGGAGCTCATCCTGTTTCCAATGAAAACGCTTGCCCAGTGACCGAAACGGCACGTCGCTGATGTGAATAGTACTGATATCCTGAGAGATGATTCTGATTAAGGTCGGTCAGAACATGCACAGATCGTGATGTTGGGTCATGGATGTGATCGTGATGCTGAAGACGAAAGGCCAATGGTGACTGCTCAGGGGACAATCAGTTGAGTCACAGATATTCCTAGCGCGACGTGCAAAAACAGGTCGTGGAAAAGACGCGTCCCCCACGTGGCACGTATTGATAACGACGATTTATAATGATGTTCTATAGTTTAACCTCTTAAAAGTGTTCTACGGTAGCTTAGATGCACGCCTAGCCCGGGGGTCACAAGTGTCATTAAGGGAAACGCTCTCTCGGTGTCGAGTCGGCGAATCCTGCAGCGTTCATGCTGTCGCAATGGGGTTCCGCGCTCACCGCTCAATCCACGTGTCACGTAGAGCTCGGCTCGGCAAATCACCCGATTAGCTTGCCGATCCACCGATGACCAAAAACCTATGCATGATTATCCGTGCAAGAGAGAGGGTCTTCTCTACAGAAGGTATCTTTACGACTTTACCATTACCCTTGTCCATTTTTTATTTTATTTTATCTTTTCGTGTAGGATGGTGTCAATGACGCTGTATTAATATTGCACTCGTATGGACCTTGACTCACCTAAAACTGAAACGCATCGCGCCAGACTTTCTCGACTAAGATCCGTGACTATTGGCCTCCAATTTCTGCTGCCCTTTTGTCTTTTGGGGTTTCTGTCTGATCATTTGAGTCACTACGGACGGACCTCGCCGTAAGTCTGGATAAGTCAGTCGAGATGCCAAGGAAGTTCCACTTCTCCGTTATGCGCTCTCCGCCTTGCGCCTACAGGCTCCGTGACCTCGTGTTCAGCCAATTTTACGTTCCAAAGCTCGTCGCCGTCCCGAACCGCATAAACCCCTCGATTGTGCGCCCGATCAGCCACGCCACGGCGAATCCGATCAACCTATTGGTCGGGATAAGTGTCGGCAGACAGTGGCCTGACCGTCAGACCTTCCTTGATACAGCATATCCGCAGCACGCTCTCGCTTCGGTTGTCATATGAGCACGATAGTGAAGTCTAATCACACTGATTCTAGGCGGTGGAAGAGCCGAGTATAGTTGTGTCATTGGACCATTAGTGGCGCAATTTTCTGTGCACTGTATGCCGTACAATCTCATGTCCTACTAGTATTTCGCCGTCGTGGTGTCAGGCTGACTGACTGTATTTACCACCCATCGTCAGAGATCACAAATCTATTAGTTTTAATTCCAGCCTCTGCGGATGCTTATAATTCATCCGTGCTGGCGCTCCGTCCGGAATTGTGACAGATTGACGTTGCTTACGAGCCACACACCAGAATTGTGATTGAGAATGGGGCTCGGGGTTTTCTCATTGGCGACGCGTTTTAAGTTGACGCGTCTCGATCATGTGACGATGCATTTCCCAGACTTTTGCTGCGCCGCTCGAAAGTAGGCCACGCCAAATGTGGCGCCCAGGCCACGAAAGTCTCTCTTTGGCAACAGCGACGGCGCATTGCTAGAACACTGACTCCTATTATTCCCAGAAGCCCAACTCCCACCATTTAATCTACTTTACATCTTGACGATACTATGGCGCCCTTCAGACGTCGAAATCCCGGTTCCGTAAGTGATGCAATTCATCCCCTTGATGTCATCATTGTCTTAGTCCTTGACCCGCTCCGTTCTATTCATCACAACTCGTCATCGTGTGATTCTTCGGGAAACTTGGACAGACACGTACCTCGAGCGGTACGTGGGCACATGATAGGGCACCGCCTACTCCTGGTCTAGCCACGAGCGCGAAGGTGAAGACAGCGCCAGGCGCAGCGGCCTTCAGCAAGCTAGTGGTGTCGAATCTGCACTATGAGATCACACAGAAGGATTTGGCAGTACGTGGTATCTCTGTTCCAGAAGCATGTCCGTTGCTGAGTTGACGATTCATGCCGCAGGCCATCTTTGGGCAAATTGGCACGCTCGTTCGCGAGCCATTGATCAGGGTACGAACCTCCGACTGCCCCGCGCCCCCGTAGAGAAAGAGAGACCGACGCGCGCCCTCTCGTTCCATTGCTCGCATTTGTTGACACGCTTGCTTGGGTTTCGTTTTGGATTGGGCTAACGCGACCTCAAGTACGACCGCAGCGGACGTTCGTCCGGAGTCGCCATCATCACATTCGAGACGCCCGCAGAGGCGACGCGTGCAAAGAATCAGTTTCAGGGCATCCTGGCGAAGGGTACGGTCTTCTTCTGTATCACATCATCTCCGCTAGGGTTTTTGCCCTTTGTCACCTCTACCTTTGTCTTCCATTCTGCTTGCCACATTTTTTGGTCGGGGTGGACAAATTTCAAAACATATACTGGAGCTTCGATGAGCTGGGCAGGACTAATGGTGTTATTGCAATCCAGGCCAGCCGATGGGCATTGAATTCGATACGGCGGCACCGCGACGCGCTTCTGCGCCTCCAGCCTTGATCAACAGAATTCAGAAGCCACCTTTGATCGAAAGGTTGGGTCGGGCGGAGACACAGGCAAGGGCAGCATTTGCGTGGGTAGCATTTATGGATCTGCCGAGATGGGAGCGAAATCGGGAAGGCTAATGGTATCACGTGCAGGAGACGAGACGAGCGTCCGCAAGGGCGGGGAAGGAATCGGCCGGCAGGGGTAGGGAAGAAAGCGGCACGATCTGGGCCCAAGACGGCAAAGGAGTTGGACAGCGAACTGGACGCGTTTATGGGAGACGCTGGCGGGGAACGAAAAGAGCGGGAACAACCCCAAAACACAGGAGGTGGGCCCGATGGGGATGTAGAAATGGCATGATTCTGCGGAGATTGAGAGACATGCACGCTTGGTTTGGCGCTGAGAGGGATTGCGTATCCGTCCAGAGTCTGTGATTCTAGGACTGCCTAGTACATAGGTTACAGAATGTTTGTTCAGAGATGAGTGAGTGCCACCCATCGAGGATGATTAGGAGCGAAAGATGAGATTAGATGTCAAATAAGGTTTTGTATGAATGCCGCGGAGCTTAAACGGGGGGGGTGGAGAGAATGGATTCGA
>QLPM01001259.1:0-19945 GCA_003314695.1 Albatrellus sp. MG142
CCCCTGTCCGGAGCTCAAATGACCTCCTAGGGCCCAGTGTGCACGCATTCCGATTGTCCTCGTCGTCCCTCGAGCCTCTGGATGGTAGCGACGACCCCTTTCCGCTGTCGATCCACGACCTGGCACAGGAGAGCGGAGAGATTTTTTACGCAGGGCTTAGCCATGCCTTCCCCGTCTATGGGATCGGCTCTGCATCGCCCTCACGCGACCAGTCCACGGACTACCCCGGGCCGGTACAACAATTGTACGTGTATCCTGCCTTTTTTCTCCTTTCTAGCCGACTTTTCGTCCCCCAAGAGTTCTTCTCATTCTCCGAGGGCTTCGCATGACATGTAACTGACGTACTGTGGGTTTTGACGGCGCTTTAGGGAGTCAGTCATGTTCCAGATGTCCTGGTCTGACAGCAGCACACATGCAGCCTCGCCGGCCTCGGTAATGACGTCTCCGGATGGCAGCTGCAGCGGCACACCAGACCCTGGCTTGAGCTGTGATACTAATGGCAGTTCCGCCTTCACGACGACGCCCATATCCCAAACCCTCCCCCCTGCCATTCCCCCAAAAAAGGCAAAAATGCACCATTGCACCATCTGTTTTAAAGCGTTTCCGCGCCCGAGCGGGTTGGCGACACACATGAACTCCCACTCTGGAACAAAACGTGAGCCGTTCGTTCGCCTTAATGTCCGCCTCTGTGTATGCCAGCGGTCTTCATGAATCGCCATCATCAGACGGAATCCATTCATCTTTAGCCAGCTTCTTCATATAGCTCATGTCTACTCAATATACCTTCCCACGTCCCTTCCAATGACTGTTATTTTCCTTCTTTTGTTTTCAAAACGCTCACGGCCGTAACTAATCATCGCCCTCCACCCTTATATCTAGCATTCAAATGTCCAGTCTCGGGTTGCAAAAAGTCATTCACCGTGCGATCTAATGCAAAGCGCCATCTGCGCACGCATGGTATCCGCCCCTCGCCGGCACCACCCACCGAAGGCCCTGGATCGCGCGTCGGCTTCCAAGCTCCCGTCGTGTCCGATATAATGACCCCCAGCGATCGGCCCCCGCGGCTCAAGTGGGTTGGACAGCATATAAATGCGTTGCCGCGTGTCCAATCGCCGCCTAGGGAACAGCTTGTTAGCACAGAACCGAGAGGCGAGGAGGACTCGTATGTTACAGATACGAGCATGGGATCTGTGAGCCCAGAGCGTGAGGAGGTATGGGACATCGGTAATGGACGAGGAATGCATGCACTGGTGCATGCAACAGCGGCTACTGTTGCACAGCACGGGCATCGCGCGCGTTCTATTGCACCCGCCACTTATCGTCACTCCCAGGTGAGTCCGTAGGTACGTCCCACCAATGTAGCACCACTTGGGTCCACACCGGCCCGTACTGACCAGTTCTGTTCTCGGCTCCTATAGTACACCACATGCGACATATCTGCCGCCGGTCCGGCTTCCATCCCAAACGTATTACAAAACAGGATTTACGCTCATTAGAGTGGTGGTCGGCGCGATTCCGCTCCGTATTACTCCACTCTGGCCCGCCTCCCTTCTTTCTGTCCTCTTTATCTGTTCTCATTTCGGACACGTCTTCTCTTTTCCTCATCTCCATTGACTTCGTCATTCGTTTCGGGGTTGTAATATCGTAATTTTTTTGGGCTTATATAGCGGGTCGGACCGGACTGGTATCTATCATCGTTCAGTCTGATTATTTAGGGTATTCACGCTTGTCCCTTTCATCTCTCTATTTTCCTCGGAGTTCCCCGTCGCGCGTCCGCATATCGTGGAGATATCGGGTATTCATCTGTCTGCCGCTATGCCGTTTTGTGTAATCACTGATATCGTTACTATATCGCTTCCCTGCACCACCCTTCCGCCGACTTCGCAGGGTCACATCGCACTTGTTATCCTGTACGCACATGGCTGGCTTCTTCCCTTATCTGCCGCTGACGTTGTGGTATCGCTTGTTCCGCAGGCCGGCGGTCTCCTCGGACTTTACTCTGGCATTTTGACCGCCTCGATCGGGCACGAAAGCTGCCATTCGGCACGCACACTGGGAAGTATACGTTGTGCAATCTTCTGATATTATCACAACATGCATTCACCATCTGGACTATATGGCAATACCCTCGCATATCTATTCTATTACATCTGACCGGTGGACGTATAGTGTAAGCATGCATACGGTATATGCGGTCTGCGTGTAAGTACTGCGGAAATGGCGTATAGGAGTCGTGTAGATATATAATGAGCGCTATATCGGCGTGAGGCGCCCTACTCGCAGACATGACGTCCCAATCCACCGTACGTACGTATCTACTCGCTTTGCGGCAGTGGCAGTAAGGACCACAAGAGCTGCGGACAGAGTAGCATAGACAGGCCTGGACTGTGGCTTGCGGCGGGTGATCCATTACAGAGCGGGGCCGGCAAGCCATGCACTAGAACTGGCACCCCGGGCGTGCGATCTGGGACCTGTGATGAAACGATCGGAAAGCGGGATCGGAGGCTCGCTTGCACTCGTGTACCAATGAAGGTACGAGCGGGCAGCTTCCGCGCGGCGAGCATGCGCGTTGGAGAAAAGAGGCGCGCGCCAATGCTGGCTCCATGGCGGGCATGCTGTGTCGTTCTTATGAGAGATGGGGCGGGGCAAGGCGAGGCTCCGTGGCGGTGTGCGTGCTGCGGCGCCGTGGCCTGCTGTATGGGCGCCGTGGCCCGTTATTAACGGTGTGGCCTAGAGAAATGGGGCGTCTGGGAGCACGAGGCCTGCTGTGGGAGGCAAGGATTCCTGCCCCTGAGTGGGGTGGTGCACAGCTTTGTTGTGTGTGTTCGCGCACGCTTGATGTGGGACGAACAGAGCGCTGATACAACAGTACTCAGTAATTGGACTGGTCCTGGGAGTACATATTGTGTCCGTCCTTAGACCGGTACTCGTAGTCAGGGGACACAGAGTGTGGTCGAAACCAGGACGCGGAGAACGCCGCATATGCATGCCGGTGCCGCGGTAAAGAACTAGGTCGCCATCAACGACACTTGCCTTTTTGGGGCGCGGGATGTGCATCCGCTCGCCCACGAGATGAGCATTCGGACGGTTAACCTTCGATGATATTATGAGTATGGCGGATCACGGGAGGGTGCGCAGATACTTTCAGTCTATGGATATATTGATGTAGGCGGGATGGCAGGGTATCGCTTGCAGGAAGCGGAGTTTCAAGCTGGTCGCCACCTGAGGTGGCCGCACAATCCGCCACCGCACTTCCCTGACACGTCGGTACGGCAATACCAACGAGTTCCACCTCTGACACCTATTGCTACCCTCTACACCAATAGTATCAGGTAAATCCCAGAGTGCACTGCAATATGATAAGCCGTATGGTCAGGTTCCGCCACTGCTAGGTCTTGAAGACGGCTATAACTGAATTACACCATTTAGACCACAGCGGAAGTAGCATCCCCCGAGAATTGCACGTCGCACTTGCATATAAAAGACGTGAAGCGACCAATTGATCTACTCCTTCCGTGCGGATCCGATGCTAATGACTAAAAGCTAGCTATACAGCATGACACTCCGTGGATAAGAGATATGGTATTCAAATACCATTAGCGTAGCCCTGGCCATAGAGTCCGGACGATACCATGACTAGCGACTTCATTCATGAAAAGATGGCGCTAGCTTCGCACGAGAAGCTGAGCTGCCTCTAGATGTGGCTAAGATGCCGACTGATCTCGGATTGGTGCAGCACCAATAAGATACCATTCCAAATCCCTGGCTGGCGTTGACCGACAATGCTCCCTCTAGTCTGAAGCGGGCGGGCAGGCATAAAATTCATGACACGTAATGCACCCGGCATACAGTGTACACCGGTACTTCTCAGGCCCAAGAGTTAACCCTTCAATACCCGCTCCTAGCCCGCGTCCAGCACAAAGTTACCCTCATCTTCGCCAAATCGCTTCGATCCGCTGCAAGTACCGGAAATACAACGCGACGTTGTCCTGCACTCCCATTGGCTCCCCGCAGTTCCATGATTGATCCATGCTTCCGAAGGACACATCTAACTGTCAGTGGCACATTATGCTTGTCCAATAGCCTCTCGCGCGCACCCTTTCACACTACCGTCTCTCCGATCTACGAGCGAGCACCACACCCTCATCTGCGCAACCGATGCGCGGCTCGCATCTCGCATACGAGGATCTGCTATCTGCGGTACAACGCGGTTGCGAACCCCTGCGCACATATCCTCTGTACGTCTTCTGTCCTGCGTCCTGCTGACCCGCACGCTGCGTTCCTAGGACGTGTCCTCGGGTGCGATTCGCCCAACGCTCTGTGCCCGCAGCCCTCGGCACATACACGCACGGTGTACACGCGGTGATCCTACTGCGCATACGACTTCCGACGTTATTCGCTGGTGGCATTTGAGAGCACGAGGGGCAGGACGTCCTGATCGTGGTGTAAATGTGCTGAGTCCTCATTGCTGAATTGCGCCACTAAATGGTGTGCTTCCATCAAGCACTGGGCTGCGCTGTGGCGCACTGTTATATTAAAGCGAGACATAGAAGAGTTCTATGTGCTTTCTCCCGGTACGTCTCTTATCGAACTCGCGATCCTCCCAGCTAAGAAAGACGAGGAGGAAAATCAAAGTGCTTGCTCAAATCGGATATGTGATGACATCTTGACGATAATGCGTTGCTCTATCATTCATTCTACTGAATGCTTCTGACTAACTAAAGCAACCGCGCAGAGCATCGGGGCATCGAAGAATATTGCGTTTATAAATTATAGTGTACAACACTGGTATGCCCAAGTGAGTGACTGGCAGCGAAAAGCATAACAAAAGCTACACAGCAGAGATACAAACATAGTATAGGATGTCAAGATGCGGTAGATCAGGCGACATCGTCCACAGTTGACACTTTCATAGGCCAAGAAAGTATGGCAGGTGGTTGAATCACAATGGACGGTTGGATCACGATGGGTAGTTGAATCAGAATAGATGGTTAGGTCACAATGGACGGGAAAGAACAAGACTTTAGATCGTTAGTACTGGTGTCCACATGCCGGATGACGTTTCTTCAAGGCGGTGCAACACGACGCGATCCATCGCGATCGAGATTCCGTTTGCCTGCAGCACGGAAAACGCGCGGACGGTGAGCATAAGAGCGGAGGCAGGGGGCGTTGCACGTACCCGAACGAAGTGCACAATGGCTCTGGCGAGACGCCGTGCAAGACTCTGCATGTTCACTCCCTCATAGCCTCCGCTCACAGGAATCTCATACGATGTTGAGTGATACCCACCCCACTTGTACCCCGCAGGAAACTATCAGCGACAAGGTCCCTTCAACGGAAGACGTAGGGAAACTCACCTTGACACGCAGGTAAATCCGCCCATGGTGATCAGCCTTCATATCACGCATCGAGTACACGTGACTCCTCGACAACCGTACGCTCCCCATCGCCTGCGCGAGCGTAATGCCGGAATTGTGCGACCCCTTAGCCCGGAACTTGATCTGTGGGGAATACCCGCCCGTATATTGTTGGTAACCAGCGCCAACCTGGGACCGGAACGGCGTCGAGATGGATCTATGCCGTGAGCGCTGCTTGGAGTATGGCGGTGCGTAGACTCCTCCGGGATACGGACCCCCGGAGGAGGCGGTGAGAGTTTGTGGGGGTGGCCCGTGCGGGGTCTGCGCATACGGTCCAAGGCTCATATTCCGCACCCTCTCCTCGAGCGGGTACATACCGTCGTGCATGGGAGGTGAGTCATCGTACACAGCACGGATGGGTCTGGACTGGGCGTGTGGGTGTCCTGGGAAAGGACTGGGGGGCGTGTGTTGGAGCTGCTCGCGTGGGCCGGTTGAGTATTGCGCGTGTATCTGTGTGGGTGCAGGGAATGGAGGGAACTGGTGCTGTTGCTGTTGTAGTGGGAACGGGGGTGCAGATGTAGGCATGTACGGCCCGGGCCGAGGCCGGGGTCGGCCGTCGGGGACGCCCATCTCTACAAAGTCGTCGTCAAAGTCGTCGACGTCGTGCTCCCCGTACTGATCGTTGAACGGGATACCGCCCAGTGGATGGCCCGGCTGAAGCGGTAGACCCGGTTGGACAAGCGGTGTGGAGAATGAAAGGCGTCGGCCCTGGGATAGTGATCTGCGGCGGGACCGCCCTCGATGCTCCTGCTGTTCACGAGCGTCCCTGTGGTCTAGGTGCTGATCGTAATAAGCCATGGTGGTATGAGAGTGCGAGCAGGCAGATCAGGGGTATGAGTTGGCTGTGCGTAGTCGATTGGGTGGATTATGGTCGTCTGCTGCAGTCTGGAGGTGTGTGTGCAGAGGGAATGAGGGTGGAGGATGAATGGAGGTGGGCCTTAGGTGAAACAGACGAGGTTATATAGCTGTCACTCAAAGACAGTGGCACTGCTTACAGTGGGTTCGCGGAGACTTGAGAAGCTCCGATGGAGCGGGGCAGCCTCGAGGTCGGGATGCAAAAGCAGTGGGTTCAAAGGGTGAAATACGTCAATGCGTCGTGGTTGAGTCCCTGGCGTGGCCTGGCTTGAAACGGGACGCCTGGACGTCGCGGAGCAAAGTGCAGCCCACGAGATAGTCAAAGGAACCGAGCGAAATGAGATCCTGCGAGGATGGTGGAGGCGGGGTCGAAGCACATGGGTCCGTTAACAAAAACTTGGCACTTTTATGCGATCCCCGAATCCACCCCGAATACGATGCCATTGTAGAGTCAAGTCTCCGGGGCGTTGGAAAAACTGAGCAGTTGACCGTGGAATGAGGATGGACCAGCACGGAGACCGGCGTCTATTGTGTGCGATGTCCATTCATTCCCGAAGGAGCATTGACAGCACGATGGCGGCCTCGTGTAAACAGGGTGGGGCTGGACCACGCCCCCGCTCCAATCCCCGGGTACATGAACTTCAAATACACGTCGCCGGAATGGCGGCCCCACCCGTTTCTCTTGTGCCCCGTAGCCCAGGAACTCATCTCTCTCTTGGTCAGCAGCACCGCCTCCCTCCATATTATTAATTGACGGACCACTAGCAAACAACCATGTCAATACGCTAAAGTACAAGTGCAATGGGGTACCTCTCAGGCCGATCGAGGATGTGGCCGAGCTTCGTCTGTAGGTGCATTGTCTAAGCACAATCGGTGCTATATGCAATTGCACTTGTTTCTTGTGTCCTCTGACAATAATGTGTTGATGGCGGGTATTGCGTAGCAAGCCATGCTATCCCAGATCCTCGGTTATTCATCGGCTGAATGGCCACCAATGACTAATGAATGAGGCAAATCCCCATCGCGTTTGAGTCGGGCCAGTGGCAATGATTGGGGCGTTGACAGAAGTACATACCTTGCCAACGGTGGACAGAACTCTACTATGCCCACTGATCATCAGCCGTTGCAGCGCCCGTCGTGCGAAACTCCGACGGGACGCTGCGGAGTAGATCTCACCTTCCCCGGCGCTTCTGGTGTGGGCCACGAGTTGTATGTGGCTGACAACCTGTACTGTATAAGCTTCATCTGCTTTAAATTTCGGTGGCCATTAACCATATATCATTCCCCACCACCCTGACTTCACGAGATGGAGAAGTTATACTGTAGTGGGTTCCTCATATAAAACTCCGACTAATAAATAACGCCCCGTTCCCTGGCAGAGCTGCTGTCGGGAATCTGGCCTGTTGCATGTCTGAATACACTATAACTGTTGTGGGACATCAGTGCAAGTTCCTCAGTTCGTTTCTTGAAAATGACGACGATGCCGTATAACGGTTCATGCTTCATATGTCTGGGCCGCCTCCCGGGCGAAGCTATCAAACCACCGTCCCGCTCTACTTAGCGCTCAACCGATACCTGACTCCACGCTAAACGAGGGGCTCTCGGGGTGTCAATTTGAGCTCGCCAGAATCATCGGTTGTTGCTTTCAGGACTATTAGCATTCCCTCTCACGGAATGGCACAATACTGGTGGTTGTAGATTTGCAAATCAAAATAAGGCGATCCTTGGTACGCGTCACTCCCAGATCATATCGGTCCAATCGTAGTCTCTTCAGACCTTATACTACATATATGACCATACGGGTTAATCTCCCCCACAAACCTTATACCACCTATACACAGGGGTCTTCGAAAACCGAATACAACCTTTACACGCGTCGCATGTATGTTCCCGCGCTGTCTGATAAAGAGTCTCAATACAAATTTGTTTTTTCCGTACGCCTGTCTGCACTTGGATGCAGCGTCATACGATTCCATTGCTTGCCCACCCGCGAGGTATTGCTTCTTGTATAGCTTGTACAGCATCGTACGACCACAAGCCAAACAGCCAGAATGTGCACTACCGCACAGTAGTACTGTAATCGACTTACGAAGAGTCTCAGGTGACACTGCTTACCATTATCCTGCCAACAAGTATGTTGATTTCACCACGATTTCTTTGGATGATGTTACAATTTTCGTATAGATAACCAGGCCTCGTGCCCACTATTACCTTAATATGGTACATATCAATTACTACCAGTCTGCCGCTGCCAGACGTCCCTCCAAACACAGTTGCTATGCGTGGAAATTTACTTCCCAAACTCGCACACAAGCGTCTGCACCAGCGCCAATTAATCTGCCTGTGGTGCTATTGGAGTGATGCCAAAACACAGCATTAACTCCACCTGGGACTGCGTTCTTGATTGCGATGCTTTTGGTAGGGTTTTGGACGCTCCACACATAGACATGCGTGTCCAGTGAGCCAGAGGCGCAGTGCTGGGAATCGGCGGTCCAGGTAAGGGCGTGTACGCGTGCACTATGGAACGACCATCGAGACGTGATCATCTAATCACCCTGTCAGTGGAGATGTGACGTCATTGCTGTTGGTGTTACCTTGCGTTCTTTCACATCGAATAGGACGATTCTTCCAGTTGACTGCAAGGCCATCAGTATTGTCCAAATGACCCATTTTGTATAGCACTTACGTCTCCGGCGGCAAGCTTTGAACTGTCGGGCGAGAAGGACAGCACACTGACAAGACCCTTATTCCCTTCCAACGTGGCAACCTCGTTTAGTACCGTTCCGTCCCAATCATACAATCGAACTTTCTGGTCCTGTAAGCCACCTAAGTCGTCAGATTCCGGTACTTTAAGGTACGGAACGGTACCATACCTCTGTGCCAATTGCGACCAATGAACCTGTCGCCGCGATGGAGCTGGGTGGTGCTTTCGTCTTCAACTCGGCCAATTTCTGGTTGGATCGAATAGCCTCAACTACGGCTAACTCTGCCACGAAGATGGTGCCATCTGCAGAAACAGCGACCGCTTTCGGTTGCGACGAGGTTGGGCATGAGGCTTGCCTAGAAATTGTGCATGACTTATCAGAACACAAGGCACACGATGTAGGCGACGACTAAACGTGAAGATGTTCCCTTCTATCTCTCGGACTCGATCATCAAAGCCAATAGAGGTGGCCTTGCCATCCATAGCGCTGGCAAGGCCTGAGACGAGGTTTGTGTGGCCTTGTCCGCTGACACTCGAGGCTTCTCCGGAAGCGTCATAAGACACAATTCGCCCGTCTGCGGATCCAACCAAGAATGTGTCTGAAGACGTTAGAATTGCAGACGTGACAGCTTTTTGCGACCCCTTCAAAGATATTGATATTACTTAAAATCGTGCGACAGTATAGATCAGAGGCCAGTATCGGACGTACGTGTAGGATCTTAGCAGGTTTATAGCCACTTCGCCTATCAATTACATTGAGATCTCCTGATAGAGAAAGAGACACAATGGTGTCTGAAGCACTCCACACATTTCCAACTTGATGATGATTGACCCCGCTTCCAATAGTATATGTATGCAATGATTTACGTGTTTCTACATCCCCTGCGGAAACGACTGTCAGTATCAGGCACAATTCGACGAGAAAGATTGCACAGACAAATCTTGACGGTGGTATCAGCAGATGACGTTGATATGAATTTGTTGTCAGGATTCCAGCTGACGGCGTACTAAGAGTTGAGCAACAATTCAGTCACAGAAATCGAGTTCTGCATGTATGAAAATGTGGGACTTACAATGCTGCCTTTATGTCCATCTTCAAATTCGCACAAAGTGTCTCCATTCTTCCCGTCATACAAGAATACTTTACCATCGGAACCTGCGCTGGCAAAATGATCCCCAGACGGTGCGTATCGCAGATCCTGGACAAATTTCGTATGCGTTTTGATGGTCTTTATAAAAAGATCGTCAGAAACATGCATTACTTTCCACCAAAACGAAAAGTACATGCCTTGTCATACTTATACGGAGTTCCTGCAGCGGAACATCCTGTACTGAGCAATTGGGGTTTGAGACAATAAAGAAGGCATACCTTGATGGAAGACGATCGTGTTGTCGTCTGCTGCAGTGGCAGCTCGGAATGGCCGTTGATGACGGATTGTAACAGCGTTGATAGGCTAAAATGCGCAGTAATGAACAAGATTGCACTAGTGGTCATTCACATCAATATAAGCATCGTACTTTAGAGTGTCCAACAATTTCTCCAGTCGCGTTCCCGGAATCGAACATGAAAGCATGCCCAAATCTGATTCGGGGCGATGAGCATATACAAATGAGCATCAAAGACAAAGTCGCTCACTTCTCTCGTCCATCACCCACAGCGATGATCCGCTTGCTCTCCCCATCCCATTCCAGGTCGTTGCTAGCGATATCTCAATCAGACAGAGATACCACGTCGGCAACGTAGACGCACATTCTTCCAGAGATAACTCTATACTCTCCCTTGAGCGTCTGGTTGACGCCGGCTGTGTCCCACACTCGAACTGGTAAATATACGATCATGATGGGTCCGCACGGTGCAGAAGGTCCTACCATTTCCTACCACATCGGCTGATGCACAGTAGTATCCAGTAAGAGATATACGAGCAACAGTTGTGTTTTGAATATGCCCGCTGTAAATAATACCGGCAGACGGGTTCTGCGCAGAGGCTCAGTCACTGATAGCGAACAGACATATAGAATCGACGGTCCCTACATCAATATCTCTTATCTACGTTCAAGATCAGGCCATCATCATGTAGAGGCAGTTCACAATCTTACGAAGACGCTTTTTCCGGTGGCATACACGATCTTGCCATTGCTAGCACTTAGCTTGACCGACACGCCGCGACTTGTCGTGGGATTGGCGGGATAGATGGCCATCCTTTTGAAAGACATGGTCACTCTGTGGTGAGATATAACGCCTTAAGAATACAAAGGGTAGTTAAGAGATAAGGTCGTACAGCCAGCAGATGGAATGATACAAATGGACTCCAAGCAAGCGAGCCGAATATGGTAGCGAACATACTCGACAAGCATTAGATAAGATAAGGCAATATCTGATTATATGTATTACAGAAAGTACCTGCGAGCAAAATCGTAACCAAAATGCGAGCGCGAAAGCTGAACGCAGCATCGAATCGCCATCAGTCCAGATTCTTCGGCTTATCTATGTAGTTCTTGAACGGATCTTTCCTCAAAGCCTCTGCTTCAGAAGACATCGACTGCCCCCTTCCACCGAGCTTTTTGGCTTTCATTACACTATCTGGGACTGAGCTACTTGAGCTAGACGGAGAAGCAGGCTTCGGCCCCAATCAATCGATGACAGGTGCGACATCAAAAACATAGCTCACCTCATCCCGGAAGGGCGTGAACTTGGGCGTTGAAGGGACGTTGGCGTCTGCTCCATCGCCATCCTTGAACGGCAGAAAGCTGGAACGAGATGGGGTAGCCGGGACGTCAGTACTGTTCTGTAGACCCACAGGCACAGGGGGCGGAGGCATCTCATGCCCGTCAGAAAGGGGATCTCTGAAAACTGCAATGCGCGAGCCGGTTGACACGGAGGCTGACGCAACCCGCTGGTGACGCCCAGCCTGTCTTAATGTCGTCCCACCAGCCTTACTGACTTCGGGGATATTCTCCTTGACACGTGCCTTTCGCGTGCCGAGCTCACCCCACGGCGTTGGAGCCGATTCTGCAGTGGCATGCGCCTCCGTGCCAGTGGGATCCACAAAGACCTCCATGCGTGCATTCACAGCTGAGCGAGCAGCGGGGTTTGCACCCAGGGCATCCAACGATGTTCGCGAGGTCGCAATGCTAGAGACAGAAGCTGTTCGTGAAGAATGAGAAGGCCTAGATGATGTCGTAGTGGACGAGGCCTCGCCGAGGACTCGACGCTTCGTCGTCGAGCTAGTCGGTGGAGATGGAGGTCGCTCGGGCACAGGAGCTGCAGACATCATGCGCTTCTGGAATTCACGGTGTTTTATCAACAAGCGATCGGCAGGCGTGGCTTGCCTATTGATGCCCAGGAGGTACATCTGATCTGCATCAGTGCGCCTAGAAACGCACACGCGAGGCCTACAGTCAGTGCGAAGCAGCAGACCTCACAATAAGGTTTGGAACATGTACACACCTTCCATCACTCTCTAGAATGACAGCAAGCTCCTCGTACAACAACGCGAAACTGGTCCCAATCTCGTTGGCTAAGAGATACCTGAATATGATGGATGGCTTCTCGACATAGCTAGCGTACAAGGCCCAGAGCTTCAGGTATCTCAAGTCGCCCCTCCATATTCCACTCCTATCGTCCCTCAGCACACGTGTTGCTTCCTCTAATAACTCAAGGAGTCCTGATTCCGCGCTATGTCCTTGTGGGTAATTCTCGACAGTCCAATACACAAGACGACAGTATGCCTCGAGAGGATCATCATCTTCATCCGCCAACGCCACCTCGATGTTGATACGCAGTCGCTGGCGCATCGAGGCAAGTTTTGACTCGCGCTGTGCGTGTGGTGTTGAAAGGATGGCTGAAAGGGTGGTGGCACGTCGACCAGATGCAATGGGCTGGATGTTCTCCTTGGCAGCTTCAATGACATCTCCATCGACGACGGCTGGCTCATCGCCCTGATCCAGAAAAACATCCGTACTAGTCGATTGCGCTGGTGTGGCCATCGTTGATGGTCTTGGAGAGGCACTTAGGTGTCGCCAATGTAAGGCTGGCAGATGTCAATGGGTGAAAGGACTGATCATTCTCCGCGTTTATCCACTAACTAGGACCGTCTATCCTACCTCATCACGTGGGTTTCGTGTGACCGCTCCCGGGTCATTCCGGTAAATTATTGCGTACTCGGCGCTTGATTCAAACTGGAGCATTTAAGTTCACAGCCAACTTGATTGCAAGATGAGTATAGCAGCGCAGTGCACACTCGAAACATGACAATGTCCTTAACTTTCAAATACAACTTGGGTTTCCCTATATATTCTTGGTTCTGTCGGATCAGGGCCTGCGTGGGAAACACGTCAGACGGACAGAGGGCGCATCTCTCCAGATGATAAAATATATAACTGCAGGTAGTCAGATGAGGAAAGAGTAAGTATCGTCATAGAAGGTCGTGGTAGATAATAAGGAGCTGGAGTGACAAGAGGAATAGTCAGCTTCAAAAGCAGCGCGGAAAGTACGTATACGTAGGTCAGTGAGAGGTCGAACTAGACTAAAGGCTAGAGGTCAAATCAAATCATCTTCAAAGATCAACCGAAACGAAAGCAAGCGACTGGAACTACGAGTCGAGTCGTCATGTGGTATAGCAAAGATATTACGCGCCTTTCCAATATGCTTGTTGTGATATCAAAGCGGGCTGCAATCCGAAGACCAAGAGAGGGTCTTGGATGTCGTGGAAATAGTAAGGATGTGCGAGGATAAAAGTAGCGACACCGTGGAGCGGAGTCAGGTAAGTGAGGCGACGAGAGCAAGCAACAAGGATATGATGAAATGACGATGATATATAGAAAGACAGCCCCGCATGCTATTTCTTGAGGTTATTCAGAGTGATGAGAGCTTTTTCCTTCAAAACAGACGGGTAGCTGTCCATCAGGTGCGCAACTGCTCGGAGATCTTCCTCATTGAGCAACTCAATAGTGAGCTTCGGTGCCGATCTAAGCCCGAACGATTTGATCACACGGAACCTATTGGTCACAATTAGTCGATCTTGGATCAATACCACAGAAACCTTACAGTTTGTCTCCGAGCATCTGCTTCTGTGTCTGAAGGGTCTTATCCTTCAGCGAATCAATGAATTCGTCTGTAGCCTTCACCACCAGCGGATCTGGCTTGGGAAGTGGAAGCCCAGTCGCTGACGGAGAGTTCGCCACTTTGATGATGTCTGCGGCAGGCATGCGTGCGAGTGATGCGATAGTATGAGCAGTGCCTGGAGTTGCTGGCGTTGGCGAGGCCGTTGCTGAAGGGCCTCGGGAAGATAAGTCAGGGGTGCGCGGACTATCCTCCAATGTTGACACTGTAATCTTTTTGGCCTGAGGCGTTACCGGAACTTCTCTGACTGGCACGGAAGCGGAGTAGTCCTCATCGCTTTCCAGAACCATCTTCGCATCTGCTATCTTAGCACGCAGAACCTCCACATTAAACAGACACATGGCTCGTTCACGCTTGGGGAGGCTCATGAGAAGTTCGGTAAGCTCCGAAGCCCGTGCAGGCTCGAGGCGGTTGACGGCTGCCGCGATGCGCTCACGCTCCGATACAGGAGCAAGAGAACCCGACGGCGAGGAGGTGCGTGGTGGTGTCGATAGCGATGCCGAAATGGATATCGGGGTCGAGGGATGCTCAGGTGCAGAGGCTGTCGCGTTGAGGGCATTGGGATCCAATAGGCGAGAATCCTGTGAGTTAGCTGGCGAAGGTGTCTTCACCGGTGGAGTCAAGGCAGGAATGACAGGTTTGAGAGGTTTGAAAGTTCCGCGGATATGGTGGACTTGTTCCTGAAGTTTGGTAGGCTCTTGTATGACAGATATTACTTCGCTGAGAGAAAGCCCGACGAGCGCCTCAACGACTCGGTCAACCTCCTTGACAGGAACATCCTCCATGGTCTTCAGGCGTCTACTAAGTTCACCAGTGAGGACCTCTTTGCGAACAACAGGTGATAGAGCCGAGAGGTCGTCATAACGCATCGGCAGATTCAATGTTCCTGCCAAAGCGGCCTGTCGCACAAAGTTGGCATAGAAATACATCGGCCCCACTGGAGACTTACATTGTAGTAGCTTCCAGAACCACGTCGAGGCCTCTCGTGTCGCTCGTTGTGAGCGGAAGACCCTAATATAGCTGACCTTGCACCAGGACTTGGCCAACCGGCATAACTCTCGCCGCCTTCACTAGCAGTAGGACTGGTAGCACCACTCGCACTTCGCGGGTGACCGTTGTGTCCAGCGAATCGTTGGGCAAGCTTCTCTTGCCGCAATTGCTTTGGCTCATGCAAACGCACAACAAGTTGTTTGGAGCCAAGGACCGCACCGTTCATGGCGTGCATAGCAGCGGCAGCTTTCGTGTACTATAAGATCAAGGCGATTACACTCAACAGTAGCATGTCTTACCTTGATCTGGCGTTTGGTAAGAAACAAACCCAAAACCACGGCTTTCGCCATTCTCGTTGCGCATAACACGAGCACTTGAAAATTCATGAAGCGTAGGTTGACAGACTGCTATTTAAAGCACATACCTCACAATTTGTCCATACTACACAGTATCAGAATGATGCTCTTCAGAAGGAAATGAATGACTCACTTGGCGGAAGTGTGTGAAAAGACCGTTCGAATCGATGGACGGATCAAGATTCTGGCATACTGCGGCTTACGACTAGGTTAGGCCACCAAATGATTGAACTCACCTTGCAGAAAAGATTGCAAGGATCGATGAGTCCACTGTGGCTATTTGAACCAGGTCCGTGCATAGGTGCCAACTGAACTTGTTGTCCGGGCCCATGGATGAAGGGAACAGGGGCACGCATGTGAAATGGACTGGCGCGGGGTGGCGAATACTGACCGAATTCAAGTTAGGAGCGACATGTGGGATAATCGATAGCTGCACAGACCTGGGTGGGGTATGGGCTCGGATATACGGAACCTGATGGCACGAAAGTAGGCGCGCTGGGACTGAACTCAGAGACATTCCCGCTGACGCGGCGTGATTGGTACAGTTGCACAGCGATGTTTTGTCCTTCGACATCAGCACAATGCATGGCCTCCTCCGCACGATGCGCGTCTTCTTCGCGCCAGAACTCGACTACACCAGTGTCTTTACCAAACCCGGCATGGGTGCGCACGGACGCGAGAGCACCGTAAGGTCGGAAAAGATCGTAAAGCTGGGTGTCAGAATAGCCAGACGGCAGATGTTTAACAAGACGTGGCGAGGCGTTGGGTGGCGGAAGAGGTGTTGGAGGCGTGGTAGGTGGGTAAGGCGAGAGCACGAGGACAACAGGTGGTGACAGGCCTGCGATCGGACGGCCTTGCAGCATTGCAAGGGCTTTCTCAGCTATATGGAACGTCGGAAGACATTCATGAGCAAAGTACGCAGAGCATCTAGTGTGGCAAAAGTGCAAGACTGGATTACTCGCCACAGACCTTTTTCAAGATACTTAAACTCAACAGTGCCCGACAGCAGATTTGCGGCACCATCACGATTGATTCGAGGACGGAAGGGTGCACACGGTCCAAACGCAAAGGCTAAGTTCTCGTCGGTCACGAATGATGGAAGACCTGAGATGTAAAGAAGCGGCTCATGAAGGTATGGATGAGGTTGCGGGGTAGCAGAGTGCTCATCGGGCTGCTCGGGGGGCGGGCTGTAGTCGGACGCCATTGAGAAAGGGAAGGAGAAAGAGAAAGAGAGAAGAAAGGGAAAGAGAGAAAAGAGATGGCCCCGAATTGAGGGCGAAGGGAGTTTATGGCCCTTACAAGTGTCGACGCTCCAAACGAAAGTCAAGCAGAAAAAACATCACTCTCAGTGGTTGATTATGTAAGCCGTCTCAATAATTCTTCGTAACGTACCAGTGGATATATGCCCCAAGCTGAGATCTCTTTAAATTCGTCCTGCACATCATTTCGTACTTGATACTTGTAGAGTGTCTTGGTAGAGAGGTGGAATTGACCAGGGGACTTCCAGGTTCCACCTGGATAGATAATCGATCCCGCGTGCTGAATCTAGTAATTATGACTTTGTTGTATAAGTTAAAATAAACAGTAATAAAAGGAAGGTGAAGGTAGATGAGGCCAGAGTAATATACATCAGTAGCAATATCTGGCAATTTGCTAGTCATATTTGCAGACCTTGACTACGTAGCAATTTACAAGTAGCAACTTGAACTCTGTCAACAACACTCCCCCACAAATGGCACATGTACGTTGGTGCACAAACAGGGAGTAGGACTTTAGAAACAATAAAACAAAAAACAGGAAAAGGAATGTGAAATGGCCACAACAGCAGTGGCACTGATGAAGATGAAGATATGTACGTTTGGTGATAATGGGGAGACAGTTGAACAAGATGATGATAAGTAGGTCATATATGGTCTTCCTCATGGTTGTCGCTAACCTTGTGTAGTCTAGTGAGTGCAACACATCTCCATCAGGTGCCACCACCTGTCACAAATGCACATGCTCTCCAGATGAGATCAACAACCAAACCTTTAAAGCTCAGAAGATTCACAAGAGCCAGGGGTGCCCCAAAGCCAAAGATTATGATGACATTACTCAGGATCTTCTCGCTACCACCATTGTCATCTATTATTGCCTTATTTGTACTGACACGCTGATATGCTCAGCGGTGGATAAGTACGCCAACAACCTATAAGTAGGTGTGGAGTGTCTGAAGGGGGCAAAGTCTTCAGGACTCTCTAAACAATCAGTGCATGGATATTTTGTGAGTGTATAAGGGAATTTAGGGGATTTGGCACAAAAGAGCAACCACAAATGTCACCCTTAAGTCAGAGATAAAAGCTCAATTAAAAAAAAAGCACATGAAGGCAGCACAAAACAAAATGCAAGTGCAATAAATAATGCAATGCAATGCAAACACAAGAAAAGAGTGACCGCAATGTCATACAAAATAATGCAAGGGTGGATGCTGGTAGTTAGTTGACAAGAGACACAAAAAAGATGAGTGAGCTGAGAGTAGACAAAGAGAAAAAAAAGTGGACAGTGAAGCAATTTTTGACTTAGGGATCAGTCAAAATGGGAGGGGAACTCACAGGTGTATTGCTTGCCATAAATGATCCTACAGGTGCATTTAAGTACAGTATACAAGTCCAAAATTATGGAGTAACCAAGAAGTAAATCCTGAATAGTAAGTACTTGGCATGAGAATTAGCAGTAACAAATAAAGTAAGAGAATAGAGTAGTGTGCAGTGAGTGTGAGGAATAAGTGCACTGGCTTGGCCAGAAATAACACACTGGAAAGGTGCAACAAAGTAAAGAACAGCCAATCAAAACCAGATGATTAGAGCTCACATAGAACTGAAAGAGATGTCAAGACCACATCCTGTCGGAGAGCAGACTGGTCAGAAAGACCGGGGTGGAAGTGGAGCTTCCCTAGAGCGACTTGAAGTCGGAGTGGAGTGCTCGTGTATCTTCTACTTGTCACAGTGAGCAAAGTGGAGTGGAGCGAAGTGGAATGAGTTAGAATACAAAGAAATAGATAGAGTGCTGGCTGGAAACAGTGGGAACCACTCAGGACGAGGCCTCACTCAAGATGAGATGAGGACAACCAATAATAATTCCAAGGGGATCAGAAAATTTACAGAGAGCCTCTATATACTGTGAAAATAATAAGGTTCGTAGTCCGGAGCGGAGCGTATGCAGCCACTCCGAAGGTCATAAAGGTAAGGACAGTGAAAGCAGAACAGAGTAAACAAAGGAAAAGGACTAAGGAGTGTTGTGGAAGTAATAAATGAATAAGTCGGAAAGGAATAAGGTAGTGAGCTATGTCAGAAAGGAATGTAGTACTTCATGTAAGGCGGAACAAGGATGGAAAGGTTATACACACATGGGATGGGACCGTGGACTTGGACAGACAGACGGACAGATGGACGGATGCGGAGTGGCATGGTGTGCATGGCATCTCCCGATGTGCAAAGACAACACTTGTGGAATTGCAACAAGTGCGGAAATGGAATGGACTGGACTGGAAACATAAGCAGAGACCAGCTCATGTAAGCAGAGACCAGACCAGGTCATGACAAGAGACAGAAAAAAAAGAAAAAAGCAACCACCATACCACTCATCCTTCTAGAACTGTTACGAACTCACTGGACTACTTTTTCTTTCGTCTTACTGCTTACTACCTTACCATTTCTCTTGTTAAACCTTATCACTTACAAGCAGTATTCTTCCCATCATGACTCAGACTCATTCTACTTCGTTCCATCTTGTTCTATGTTGTTCTACACTACGTTATCTCTGACTCGCACCCCTATTATCCTATTGGAGGATAAGGGGTTACTGTACATTCTACCCGTGCACAGGAGGGATGTCCACCCTCAAGTTCCCCTGTATATAACTTGTAACTTGCTGCGAGGATAAGCCTTAAGCTTATCCTCTTGTACAATTACCAGTACAGCTTGGATCCTCAGCACGTCTACTAAGTTTTGCAAGTCTTTCGACTTGTCTTACCTCTTCTACTCACTCTCAAACCTTGGGCTTCACCTAGGGCTCTGCCAACTCGCCGTATAGGTGTCTGACCACTCGACTGCATGTTAAACCCTTACAAGAACCTTCCAACCCATAGTGTACTGGCCTGACATCCATCCTAACCATCTCCAACCTGACTGAAACTGAGAACCTCTGAGGAATGCACTTGCCTGGTACAAGACAAATTGTAAGGACTTAGCGTGACGGATGTCAGCAAGGTCCTATCGGGATACGGGATGAATCGGTGGTTCCAAAGGCGAAGCTTAGCCTGGTTCCTTGACCGAAGTATACGGGATAAGCAGAGCACTGGCTAGTGTCAAGCTACCAGGTTTGAGAGTGATAAGAGCGATAGTTGAGGCAGAGCCTCCTGGATTCGAGTACGGTAAAGTACAAGAGAACAAGCTTAAGGCTTGTTCTATCAGCGAGTCGAGTATTTATACATGAAGGAAATAGGTGAGAACGAGATACCATA
>QLPM01001268.1:0-39907 GCA_003314695.1 Albatrellus sp. MG142
CGGGGAGGGCGGGGACGAGCGGAAGGGGCTGGGCAGAAAAATGAAGCAGCAAGGGGGGGGATATGGGCTGGGTTAACGACGGCCGAATGAGTTTTGTATCTCCTGACTAACCTCCAGTGGCGCAACTTTTAATCTCCGCCGATCACTTGCGCCGGTCCTCCTCGACTTACCATTTCTGGCAACGAAAAAATAAACACAGCCTTGGCGCGTGGGAACGCTTACGGCCCTTCCTGGACCAACGCGGCATTCGCCCGACACGCCATCACCCCTAGACATTCAACGGGCTTCTCCAGCCTTCTTCCTTATCGCTTCCGTCCTCAGCCTCCCCCTTTTCGCTCTCAGCGCCTCTGCCCTCCCGGCGGATCCCGCCCATACTGACAATTCTATCCCTCTTCAAGGCTCTTGCGCCTTGCCGGGAACACCACGGCCCGGGCAGCGGCCTAGTCTACTTCCGCCCTCTCAACAGCGGCCGAATTTCTGCAGATCGCGTAAGGAATCAGCCTAGACCCATCGCGAAGCCCATGTGTAAAACGCGAGGAGATCGAGCTGCTCTAATGAGCATGTTTGCAAATCCTAAAAACGCTGTTCGTCTCTCCCCCTCATGTCTTCATTGCTTTTAAGGTTCCAACAATAATAGCTCATCTCACACCCTGTCTATCTACAATGTCTCATGCACAAGGACAAACTGTATATTGTATTAGTGAAGAATAGGTCTGTCCGCAATCATGTATCGCAACGAGGACCGTACACGTCAGAAGCACGACTTGCGCTCCATGCTACCCACCGTTCCCAGAACACAGATGTCTGCTCAGGCAAGGAGCATCTTACGTGGGTCCTCGATATAATCTCTCACTTTCACTGTGAGCCGCGACATCGCGTGGTACACAAACGCAAACAACACTCGTTAGTATTTGTGACCCTGAGTACAAGGCACCCTCGAGGGACACTCACCTAGGAAAGTCACAGCCTCCCGTCCATCCAGCAGGCGGTGGTCGTACGTAAGGGCAACCACCATAATCGGTCGAATGACGATCTGGCCATTCACCACGACGGGACGGTCCTTAATGGCATGCATGCCTACGGAAAAGTAAACGGCCCGCAGCGATAGATAGCAAATGCGGGGTATTACGAAATTGCGTACGTCAATCATTTATTGAAAATGATGGGGGAGAATACGCGTACCAAGGACAGCGGCTTGAGGCAGGTTAATAATGGGCGTGCCATACAAGGAACCGAATACACCGCCGTTGGAGCTGTTGATTAGGATATCAGGGGTGAGGACGTTCCAGAATGAATTGGACAATTGTTTAGAAGACAACGTACATAGTGAATGACCCTCCGGCCATGTCTTCAAGAGTGAGTTTCCCGTCCCTCGCCTAATCACCTTGTATGAGACCATAGCGACGGCCAATACAAAGCCTGTACTGACCTTCTTTCCCAATGCCGCGATTTCTCTTTCAATATCAACGAACGACATGCTGTCCGCACTTCTCAGCACAGGTGTGACTAGACCCTTTGGTGTTGCAACGGCCACACTCAGATCAACGTAGTCGCGATATACGATCTCATCTCCCTAAATCAGTCGCAGCGTGGTATTCGTGCCGTTACCATCAGTGCGCCTAGTAGAAAGCCTGATAACAAACACGCACCTCAATCGATGCATTTGCCGCGGGTATTTCTTTCAGCGCAAGGCAGGAGGCTTTAGCGAACGCGCTCATGAAGCCAAGCTTCACATCGTGTACCTTGAGCACCTCATCCTTGTATTTCTTGCGCATGTCCATGAGAGAAGACATGTCAATCTCGTTGAAAGTCGTCAATGAAGCTGCCGCGTTCTGTGATTCCTTCAGACGCTCGGCGATACGCTGACGCATCCGACTCATCTTCACCTGCGGGACGGACACTGATTAGTCTCGTGCAGTCGAACTCCCATGCACGTCGGTGATTGAAGGAGATACGAACGCGCGATTCATTACGACTGCCAGCGATGGCAGGTTGCACCGATTTCGCTTCTTTGGAAGGTGTCAACGTCTCTTTCACGTCCTTCTTGCTGTCCTTCTGCTCAGCCGGTGCACTGCCCTTCGTGCCGCCAGCTGGCGAGGCTGGGGGAGGCGCCTTCGTCTCTACCTGTTGAAGTTTAGGTTCCGCAGCATCTTTTGCTTTCTCACCCCCTTTAGAATCTTCCGGTGATTCAGAAGATGCAGCAGACGGTGCAGGTTCAGTGGAAGCTACAGCGGAAAGGCGTCAGAATGTGGCAGGATGACCATGGCGAGATGACACGTACTTTCACCAGCCACGCCGGGCTCAAACCGGAAGAGATCCTGGCCGACCGTGACGGTGTCTTCCTCGTTGGCAAGCAGTTCAATAATCTTCCCAGCGGCAGGCGCATTGACAGAGACATCAATCTACACAAATACAAGTCGACCAATTGTCCTCACTGTGCCGGATCTGATGCGAGGTCGTCGGCGCACCTTATCGGTCTCAATGGTTGCGATCTCCTCATCCGCTTCCACAGCCTCGCCAACCTTCTTCAACCACGTCTTCAGAGTGCCTTCCGAGATAGACTCTGCCATCTGAGGCACCTTCACCGTCTCCGCTGTGTCACAAAAACACGTCACTCTTATATTTCTAGAAATGAGCTCGAGTTTCGTTCCCACATACCTTGTAGAAGACAGGTAGTGTGGAATGTTGCGCGCCCTGCATACGTGCTTACAACACCCCTGAGCAGAAAAGAAAGCCAATGAATGTTCATTTGGATATAGACCAGGCTCGGAGATGAGACGCTCACCAACCGCGCGTCATAGCGACCACGCCCACAGGGCTGCTCCTCGAGGGCATTCCGCAGCCACGGGCAATAGCAATCACGCGTTTAGATAACATACTAGTGGGACTATGAGTGTCCGGGAGAGAAAGGAGCGAAACGGTGGGAGGAGGGACTAGCTGTGATGTAGTCGAATGATGATGTATGGCGGCCTATATTTGTACACCGGCTGATCGGCCGACTCCCTGAACTCCTCAGAGCGCCTGTTATCCGACTGCTCCGTTTCGTTCCTGCTTTGTGCCCTCCGCACGGCAGAAACCCTTCCTGGTATTCCTCTGCACAACATGGGACCGTTCGTCCACGCCGAAAAATTGACAGGGTAATGTTAGATAATGATACCACCCTTATGGCATTGTGACCTCTCCACTGTATCATTGTTTGTAGTCCAACTGAATGATCAATTTACCATTTGACTATGACGGATGGTCAGTCGGGACACCACGGTTCCTCGGGTCGGCGACTTCTTCTACCCTTGTTCACGTTTTGACTTCGGACTTTCTCAAAGTCTTGTCCGAAACGCGAGCAAAGTGAAATTGAAGTGGAGGATTACACCAGAAGGAACCCCGCTGGAATGTACATCGTGAACCCCCTCTTGTTTTGTCTTGAAGACATAATGGTCAGACGTAGGCGCTCAACTGCATTTTGCAATAGTGGATGGTCAATGCTCCAACACTTTTAGATCCGGTCTATGAAGCACAGAGGCTGATGACGGAAATCCACACCTACGGTCCTGCATTGTCTCTGGTACTGTCAGCTTGGAGTCAGCGCCTGTGAGATGGACAGACATCGTCCTGCAGTGCGTCATTCATTGATATACGTGCTGGGAAAGATGTCCAGGATCCGAATTCCATTCATATTGACGATGTTCGGGATGAACACTCGAATAGCACTTCGGCAGGAGAACACACATGTACACCGCATACACCTACTCGCGGCCCGCAACAGCTGCGCAGCGGGCGTGTAGCTATGCAGTGCAAATGGCATGACAGGCTTGTCCAGGAGCCCCAGCCGGTCTGCAGGGAGGCTTAGTTCGCGTCTAGGTACTGGGCACGCGGAGTGCATGCGGCACGATGGACGGGCAGCGGTATGAGATCGGCAACGACACACGACGCGATCTCGCGCACGTTGATGGCCAGCTCATTGTCACCAGGCACGACAAAACATCCGGCTTTATGGTGCAGACGAATGGGCAGTTTTTGGGGACGTACCGGTGCTTGCGCGCGGCCTGTCAGAACCATGAAAGGATTGCAGCCCTCCGGTGAGTGTCTGTAATCAGCCGAGTTAGCGCTGATGGTTCACAGACGTCAAATCTCCGTTCATGATCATGAACTCTAGATTATCTGACACAGGAGCTGCGTATCCGTCAATGCGTTTGTAACCTTCTGGCTATACACGGGTTTATCGCACAGCTGTTTGTGACGTGTACTGTTCAGGTAATGAATCTCGATGGCCCTTAGAGGGAAGCGACTGCCTACTACGGTGCTCCTAGTAAATACAATGAGTTCAGCTTACTATAATAGCGTGTGATATATCTGTTTCTGCAGCTGGGCGGTTTGTACACAAAATGCTCCGAATTATAGTTCATACAGCAAGACCTCTGTCCATCCACCATGGGGCCAGAGACACAGTAAAGCTCAAACGACTTGCGCCATACATTTTGCTGATTGCCTTCTTCCCTGTCCATCACTTACAGCAATCTTGCTTGCGCTACAAGTTTCCAGGACTTCTCTTTCGGGTAGAATGAATCGGCACTGTTGAAAGGGCCGAAGACCGACAACTTGACGTCGGACTAGGGGCCCTGCCAGCAGAGTGTTCTCGTGCCCGAACTCCCGCAGACTCATCTTCGGCCATCGATGATGACCTACCCAGATCTACCCGTAGGGCACGGCGACCAACAAATTTTGTGCTCTCTAGTCTTACTCTTTTTGTGATGATGCCATCTTCCCTCCGATCCTACATACTCATTCCACAAGGCGTCCAAAAGTCTTGACGTGTACCCTGACATTATGAGAGCTGAAAGTCGAGGCGTGGCCTCTGGCCCCCGACTTTCAGTCCTTATAGCAGTCCCGCAGGCCGTGGTGTAGGCATCTATAGCCCTTACTCGTCTGTGGTCTGTGTTTGGGGTTTTCTCCAGGCTACCAGACATCTTGTTGTGTCGGCCTGCGCGTCGTTGTTAGGCATCCCAAGGATGCGTAAACGCTACGATAGAGTTCTTTCATTGATTCGACCTGGCCTCTTCTTCTCTCCAAGTAGCTCCCTCCAGAATTTGAGAGTTCACACTTCTAATCTACCGTTGTCGAAACCTGACTTATTCTCGCACTGGCATCTTAGGACAACGATCAGTTTTGGTTATCTCGCGTGCAGAACAACTACTGTAACTCAGTATTTCGGTGTGGTAGGGTTTTGATGGACCTTCAAAACACACGTGGACTTGCTAATATCTGCAGTGATGAGCGCGCTCGTTAGAGACTACAGACACCATCTCTGAGTCGTCCACGACATCTTGATCCGGTTCCCGGGATTGTTTGCTATATGGGACCACGTTTATCCCGGTTTTGTATATGGGATGCATGAGCATGTCACTGATTCAAACATTCGTAATCCGGGGTCACAAACACCCCCCGAGTTGTTATTCATGACATGAAAGGGAGAACAACATCATAGTATTGCGGGAGACGGCTGTCGAAACAGTACGTCTTAATGAGCTACATGCAATCCAAATTAAACATATGACTGTGAAGGACCTATCGTAAATGGGAAGGAGAATGGTTCTGTCAGGGAAAGGACAAAATGAACTCCTTCATCCTCTCTTCCCAGCTGCAACCTGGGAGTGCGTCCTGATCGTCCGTTGCTCGCCCACCACATGCGTTCTTCAATGACGTCAAAATGCCATCCATAATAGCTCGAAGTTGCGCTTTCACGCTCTCCTCCCTCTTTCTCATATATGGCAAATTTCGGTTCAGGGATTCCGCTCCCTCGCTTGACCTGGCGTAACGGCGCACCATGCGTGCGGGTTGGCTGGCAGCATGAACAACGTCGCGCTCAACCTGTGTGTATGGATCTGAGCCAGGACTTGACACGGAGCGTAGCTTCTTGCCCGTCTCATTGAATGCGATGAGCCGCAGTGTTGAAAAGTGGTGAACAAGCGAGCCAGGTGTTCCGCATACAACTGGGCAATCAGGGTTTGGGCAGCCAGGTAAATTCATGCCATCTTGCTGGCACTTGCCATGGAAATAAGATGGGAAGATTGCGGTTTTCATACCATCATAGGATGACTTGTTGTAGGCGGTGAAAATAGGTTGTAGAAGGGACATGGCTTGGTCTGCGTGCTGGGGAATAATCTGTTGGGCGACCTTCTCGGCCTGCAAATATGTGAGCCAACAAGAAGATATGACATGTTCAACAGATATTCACAAGATCCTTATGCACCGATTGTACGGGGTCTGTATAGTTCCCTAACCATGCATTAGTAACTCCATCGATACATTCGCCTTCGCATGCAAGAACAGTGACCGGCACTGCAAGAAGGATGAAGGACAAAATAAAAGAATGCATGATACACAAAATATATCGGCGGGAGAAGACTACACAAGGTGCAAAGCAGAGACCTGTGGGTCTTTCAGTCAGAGTAATTCGAACCAAGGAACGAATGCTGATGTCATAAGGAACCACGTGAGTTGCACTTGACACACTGACATTGACGTTGACAGTTCAGCACCGAAAAGGGAGTCTAAGAGGTTGAACAGAGAAGCATGTCTGTTTGGTACAATAAAGTCTGATGCCATCTACAAAGTACTTACACAAAGTGTCTCAGTTCTTGATCAATCGTAGTCTGTGCTGAACCTTAGCAGATAGACTAGAAGACTTCCCAGAGAGTACATACCTCCTCCATCATCGCCGCCACCACCGCCACCGCCACCCAAATCATCCATGTCATCTCCTTCCCCATTATCGAAATAATTTTCGACATAGTCGTTATCATATTCTTCATCGACATCATAGTCCTCATCGGCAGCTTGCGAACCTGCTTCTGAACGATCCTCGCCTGACTTGTCCTGTAATAAAATGAGGGAAAATGCGTCTAACTCTGTTGAGAGGGAACGACGCACGACATCATCAGCATCATCTCGTATATCATCCAAGTTAATATCTTTTGTTGCTTTCTTCCCTGTTCCTGTGTGATACTGTACTCAGGAATAACTGACCGACTGCAGTCGCCATATCATACGAACCTCTTCTTTTCTTTCTGGGATCGAAATAATTGTCAAAAACGTCTTTCGGAAAGAAAGGTCGATGCAAGTCCTTGCGTTTAAGAGACGGTCGAGATGCCACTGATGGTCGATACCTATCAGAGTATCGTTCTAACTCTGTTGTAACAGCTCAGAGCTATCAACAATGCGACTTCCAATGATGCATACCGTCTGACTTAGTAGGTTCAGTTACATAATATGCGGACTGACGCAACCGCTCCTCAAAACCAAGCTGTAGCTCGCATATTCGCTTTTCTTCGACATGATAATCTGTGAGTACGGGAAGGGTATGCATAGGCTGTGAAACACCGGAGATGATGAGAAGCACGACATTCAATAGCACGAACGTACAGGGTAGAGAGCGCTTTGTTCCCTAGACATTGCTTGAATATCTGCATATGTCAATCCCATTGGTGGCGGGTTCCCGGCACCAAAGCCACCTCTACTAATGCCCCCAAATACACCACGACCAACCCCGCGACCACCTCCACGACCACCCCTGGACATAACGGCAGCTTGAGATGATAGTTGAGAAAGGCGACAAAGCGAGTCTTATCAAGGAACCGGCTGTACACTGTCGGACAAGGTTGGGGAGCAAGTTCTAACTCCGCCGAAACATTTCATAAAAAGCGTAGGCGCGTGCCACCGCAGTTCTGCAAACTGCTATCACCCCGCCGCCCTCCATCGTCTTACTCTCCACCCTCACACCCGTCGTTTATCGTCGCGAAAGTATATTCTATTTCTCCCCAACGAAATCTACTTTTCTTCAGAAGGCTACTACTTCAATAATGGATAAGTCACTCGATGAGGTTCGTTTTTCGCCCCTATCGGTGGTCGTGTTGCCACAGAGTTTGATCTCGATGGTGTTATATCATAACCTACAGATAATTTCTTCTCACCGTCCCAAGGGCGTTCGTCGTACCACTGGCGCTCGTCGTACGGCGCGTCAGCAACTCCTTGGAACTACTGGTGCAAGCCCCGTAGGACGTGCCCGCGTGGTTTCTGCCAACGGTACCGCTGTCGTAGCAAAATCCACTCCTGCTGCCGTCACCCCTCAACCTGCCGACAAAATTATTGTTTCGAACCTCCCTCAAGATGTGAATGAGCTTCAAATTAAGGTTAGTTTATGGCTTATTTACCTATTGAGTATTTAAATTCATGGGGTAATTCTTCAGGAACTTTTCCATAGCACTGTTGGACCTCTCCGGGAAGTTACGTTACACTATGACAGCGCCGGTCGATCCAAGGGAGTCGCTTCTGTCCATTTCCAGAGGAAAGGGGACGGTACGAAGGCATACCAACAATACAACAACCGCCTCATCGATGGAAGTTAGTATCGGCCTCTTTCGTGTCTTTCTCCCTCTTCTAGTTACCATTCATGGTGGAGGGACGCTTTTACAACTGCGCTCCCGGGACTCGTTGCTTTCTATCTTGTCCGCTCGTCGACCAGTCACAAGAGCGGCCTCGTCGGACGGCGTTGGTGGAGTGCACGTATGGCGATGGGTGCAACTCAAGCTCATATCGTAGCTTCTTCCCTCCCATGCTGCGAATCCGCGTCTGTCTGAAGGCGATTACAGACTCATGACAGGTCTGATCAACCTGGTCATGCGTCATCGCGCGCGGAAACGCTGGTAGAAGACCTGCAGTAGCTCCCTCCGAAAGGTTGGTTGAGCCGAGCAAGGTTGGAGAATATGGCTGTATTCGGTTGAGGATGTCTTCCAATGGCTGGGGTGTGGCAAATGTTCGTGCGTTTGCACCTTCAGAGGGTGGCTGCATCTCCGAAGGTTTGGACGCTATCGGTTTGGCGATGCTGGATTCAAATTTGCGACCATGGAGATAGAAAAGCAATTGAGATCCGGTATTCCACGGATTGCGTTCTTCACTTACCTTTGCCCTCGTCCCGTTTCGTCTTTCGTTTGCCTCGCCATCCCCTTGAACGCCGGACTAACCAATGACTCCTCCCTTCTTCGCCGTCCTCGACTGCAATCACCTATGACTTAGAACGTCCAATGAAAATTGAAGTCGTCGTCGACCCAGCTCGCCTTCCCCCTCCTCCGTCGCTTGCCTCCCGTGTTGCCATGCCGACGGAGAATATCGTCGCTGCTACCAATGGCGCCCAAAACGCCAGGTTTGTTCACCAGTTCATTGTGCAAGTTTCTATCCTCATATTGGTTGTAGACGTCCTGGAGGTGGCAGAGGAAAAGGTCGTCGCCAACGCAAGAACGAAAGACCTGCTAAGAGTGTAGCAGACCTTGACGCTGAGATGGAGGTTCGTATCCTTGCTTAAGTTTAACGCGTTCTAACTAATGTGTTATTCTAGGATTACACTGCCAGCAATGGTCCTACCCCGGCAGCTGCAGCCTAGTATTCTACATTCCTGTAATCCTGTATTCTTCTCATGCCTTGAGTCTCGATTACCCCTTGTTATTTGCTGTCTGTCTATATGGGTTCGGTATACTTTCCGTTCTATTCGAATCGAGGCTCTGCCATCATCACAATATGCTTGCACCTTGTTACGGACGTTGCGTATCACAATCCATGTTGGTTCTTTAACCATTTATATATTATACAGCCACGTGGTTGACTGCGATTGCGCCGAGGATAAAGCAAGTTAAGGAGGAAATAGACGTTTGAACCGCACATGATAGAAAAACAAATACAAGCGATTTAAGGTGACTTCACCATTATGTATATTCACGAAAGCCGCTCCAATATCTAAGTACAGTCCATGTCGCTGTGAAACCACAATTATTGACCACTGCTCGTGCATTCGCGATGGATATTAATATTAACTGTGTTCTGCTCGTCGTTGTCGGACAGCGCGACGATCTCCTCGAGAGACAGGCCCATCGTCTCAGCAGGCACAAGTACGGATGCATGGCCTCCCGAATTAACTAGGCATTGTATACGAGCTATGAAACAGAGATATATCGGGCTCATATCGTACTCCCCTGGGCTGATGTCCTTGAGGGCAATGGGGTCGGCGTAAGCGTACTGGTTGAATACGAGCGTGATGGGGACGGTGAAGCTGATGAGCATGACGGCCTTCGCGTGTACCAGATAGGGCAGGACAGTTGACTTGCGTATGTTGCATGGCCGCGGCCTTGGCGGATTATCGTATTGATACACTACTTGATAGGCTATAAGTGGTAAGCGCCCACAGCAATTCGGTGTGACGGCTTCGCATTGTGAGTTAATGCATTATGAGCAGGGGTCGACTGTATCCCGGGAATGCACTAAGGGAAGCATGGTCGATGCGATACTTCGGGGGCCGCGATCCGTGTGCACAAGTTGCACGGCGCGAGAGGCACGCATGCGCATGCATATGCCGCGATGTACCTGTATACAACGGAGTAGAGGGGGATAAGCGCGATGACGCCTTGCGCAGGCGGTTGGGCTGCTCGGCGAGCGAGAAGCAGGTCGTCGGTACCATCCAGAGTAAAAGCATGCCGCAGGCAGAGGTGAGGAAGAGCACATGGCGACGAGATGATCAGCCCGCAGCGCGGCGTCGAATGTCCGCAGCACGTTCCATACCTAAAGACGACGTCATTTATTGGTAGCTACAGCAGGGTATGGGGTGAGGACACGCCTCTGTGCGTTGGGGATGAGGCGGATATGGATGTATGGACTGGTGGTGCCGATGCCGTCGGAGACTCTGTTCAGGTAGAAGGAAGCGAGGCTGCTGCCAGACCATCATGAGAAGGCGCAGGGTGGTTATGGTACTCCACAGTTGCTGGATGTGATGAAAAGGAACATCCAGCCGACACTTACAGCCACTGTATGGACAGCTTCTTAAGTACCTTCTGGCAACGAAGTGCAGCAGAGATCAATCCTGTCAGACTCAACGCAACCTTGGTCTCTTCATAATCATAGTTGGTGAGAGAATCTAGCCCGGAAGCACGTCAGTCGGCGGGTCCCGGCTAAAGATTGGAGGGATAACAGACGTAGCCGTTGCCGTCAGCGTAAAGAACGCAGGACCTTGGTCGCCTTTAGCTGCTGGGCGCTGACCAGCTGGCAAGGACTTGACCACGAACCAGGTGATCCAGATCATGGGAACAGTACAATGTGACTGATCAAGCGCCCTACATGGGCGAGGGAATGTGCCCATCTCACATTGAATAGATGAACTAGGTGCCAGGTCGTACACGCCGCATTGAATGAGCTCAAATAGTGCAGGCATGCCGAGAATAGCCTGCTTCTTGACTGTATGTGCACTGGGGATCCCATATTCCACAGCGAATTGTATAGCGGAGTCAACAACAGCGTACGACAGGCCAGATACGATATTCGCTGACAGAGATCAATGCACCAATTGCTGTCAGGACAAGTCAGCTGGACAAAGGAAGGTACACCGTAACACCGCTCGAACATGCCAAAGCGAGTCAAAGCTTGATGAGGTATTTAATGCGTGGCATGAGATCGGTGTTTTGGATGAAGGGATGCGCCTTCCAGGCGCTGAGGAACATGCCGAGCAATCGAGCCACTGTTTGAACTGCAGTAGTGATACGCGTCGTATTGATACCAAGGTGTACGGTTCCGAGCTTGCGATCGCTATTGTACCATCGGATATGAAATGCGGGAAGGGATACCCGGCAGGTGAGCGGAGATTCGGACAGGAACTACAGCTACAGTGCAAAGCGATCGTGGAACAGAAGCACACCTGCATGGGGCACATTAGCTCCAGTCTTCCTGTAAGGCGATTGAAGTTCTCCCATGAGTTCGTTGACTGAACGGAGTTATTCCTTTGTTGAGGACATTCATCGGGCAAGCAACGGCACTATAATAACCAGTGCAAGTGGATGGTTGAATTGGTAGCGGCATGTCACAAACTATCCGCACAACAAAAGACCTAGACATGGAGGGCTATTAAACGTCAGATACAGATACAGACACGAGCTGCCACGAGATTCAATCATAACCGCGGCAGTATAAGGCTGTCCATCGACTACTGTACCACGTATGCTTGGACTGATGAAGGGACTACGACTCGCATCTTTTTCTGCCTTGGCAACTGGCCCAGCTCTATGGACGAAAATAAGTGAGAAACCTAAGGAATAAAGGGCGTGTATCATGGTCTTGCAGAGTAACATCTTTATTTACTGACAGCTGTTGTGGAGCCGCCATGGTTAATCGCATCTTGTTTGGATGAAATTCTGATCACGTATCGACTTTGTATTGAACACGCCTTGGGTGATTCCGAAATCCTGGTGTACCGCTGAGAACTCGGAAAGGTACCGCATGTGATGATGCCTGTGAGCCATCAAGCTTGGGGATGCACTGGCAGTAGCCATCCGCTGCCGAAGTCGCGGTCGACCATCGAACGACATAAACCATTATTTCTACGGAGCTGCCCGTGCGTGGTTGAATGGGACGCAGGGGAAGGTTGCGCAGACTAGCGGAAAGGGTCCATTGAGCGTGACCACGAGCAAGACAAGTCTCGCACTGCTGAGTGCGCCCTGAGCCGGGGCAATAATAAGCGCCGTGGCTTTGCGCTACTACTGTCCACACATCTCCTCTACAAGATTGATACTGCATTCCCTTAGATATGACCACCCCACTGCTCTTCGCCCAGCGGCCAGAGTGGGCAGACGTGGCACCTGTTCCTCAGTACGATGGGATCTCCCCGCTGGCCCCGATCTTCTACAAGGAGGAATGTGCGTGAGCGCGTCCTGCACATCTTGTCTGCACAGGAGCCGCTGAACCGACGCCAATCCCCTGCTTCTGCCCCTGCTATGCTCGCTGTCTCTGTCTCGGCCTCTGGCGGGCAGATAAGGACGCGACGGATTACTTCCGCGGGGTCGTCAAGAGGGGGGAGATGAGCCCCCGCGTGCTGGAGCTGACCGAAGAGATCATCAGGCTCAATCCAGCGCACTACTCCGCATGGTGCGTGCCCCCAATTACGCCGCTCTAGCGCATTCTTCCCTGTGCTGATGCCCGCGCAGGCAGTACCGCTATGAAACGCTCCTCGCCATCTCGGCCGACCTCGAGGTCGAGCTGGTGCTCATCAACGAGCTGTCCAAGACGTTTCTGAAGACGTATCAAGTATGGCACCACCGGCGCCTGCTGGTGACCGCGCTGAACAAGCCCCTCCCGGAGCTGGCCTTCGTCGAGGACGCGCTGCAGGTCGACGAGAAGAACTACCACACCTGGAGCTACCGCCAGTGGCTCCTGGCGCACTTCGACCTCCCGGAGATGTGGGAGGGCGAGCTGCCGTTCGTGGAGCGCCGCCTGGAAAACGACCTCAGAAACAACTCGGCGTGGCACCACCGCTTCTTCGTCGTGTTCGAGCGGGGGTGCGAACGCGCAGACGACGTCATACGCAGAGAACTAGCGTGAGCTGCAGCCTTGGCCAGGGGTTTCCGCCCGCTGATCTGATCTGTGCCCGGGCACTCCAGATTTGTTAAACACAAAATCGCGCTCGTGCCCAATAATGCGTCTGCATGGAACTACCTCCGCGGCGTGCTGGACACCACTCACACGCCCTACTCGACGCAGATCGCGTTTATCGAGCCCCTCGCGGCGTCCAAGGGCGCGCTGAATGAGACGGAGGTGGTAGACCTCGAGAACCCGGCTCCCTCAGAAAGCGCAGACCTCCCGTGCGCTGCGGCTATCGACTTCCTCGCCGATATTTACGAGGCGATGGGCAAGGATGGTTTAAATAAAGCGGTTGAGGTGCGTGTCGCTTCATCGTTGATGGAATAGCTCCTCAAGACCACGACTGTTCCGCCAGTTGTGGAGATCATTAGCAGACAAGCACGATACTATACGAAAGAGGTGGGTCTAACGTTGCTCTGGGCCAATTCATCTACTTGAGTCTGCTGTGCTACATAGGTACTGGGAATATCGAATCAGGGAGGCCTCCACGGCGGCAGCATCATTATCATCGACATAGAGCATTACGGCCACATCTGCGGACTGTGGTGGTCATTATTAGGCTATACTGTCAGCAATGCCGTACGTAGTTGATGATGTCCGGCATGGAAGTGTACTTTCAGAGGCCGCATTCACAATTAAATGTGACGATCCTTATCTTGCACGGACATTGTTTGGTGCAGAACGCCGTTCGTGTCTACTCGATGAATGATAGGTGTCAGACGTTGGACGCATGGAGTGGGCGATAGTGGGTCCGGGGTAACTTGCATGCCAGAAGGGGAAATACAACGTATTTTGGAAGAGCCGTACAAAAGGAGCAGCGAGATACAAGGTCGACGATGAAACAAGGTAGCGTGAACGACAAAATGACATAACTGATGCACGTACTGTACGATCAATACGGCGACTGCTTCTCTCGATCTGTCAGCGGAACGTACTGTGGATAGGTCAGGCCAGGGCTCAACAACACTTGGCAAACGAAAACGCACGATGACGCCAAACAGCACCTTTTCCGTCACATGTCCATGTTCGTTTTTGTCGACCTGCAGGATCTGCTGGGAACGCGTTCCGACTGGGATGAACATGCGGCCAGGACGTGCGAGCTGATCCACAAGAGACTGCGGAAGCTTTGGCGCGGCGGCACCCACGTGAATGGCGTCATAAGGACCACCCTCAGGATACCCTGGGAGACACTTGAGCATCTGTGGTGATGTCACGTATTGTACCCACCAAGCCGCCCGTCACCGGCAACCACGACGATCTTTCCGTCGTCCATGGCACTGCCTAAGCCGTCGGCTTGCAGATTGTGCTTGCTCCAGTCTACAAGCTCGGGGATGTGGTCGATGCCCACCACCTTTCCCGGATGTCCGTCGGCGGAGACGAGGTGGTGGAATACAGCGGCGAGGTAGCCGGAGCCGGAGCCAACATCCAGAACATGGGCACCGGGGTGCAGCCGCGGCAGAAGGATCTCGGCGGCATGTGCGTGCTGGGCACGGAGTCAGGCTGTGAGCAAGACGTGACACGCTAGCTAGCGGACCATGTGGGGAGCGGAGATTGTCGCGCCATGGCCGATGGGTCTTCAGGAGGCGGCGCGATTAGTAGATGGAATTGCCTTGGGGGGATATGGCCTCACTGTGGCGAGTCCACGTAGGCGTCGCGCTTGTCGACGACGTACTTTGCGCGGTCTACTTTGAGCATGGCCTGTGCGGATGTAAGAGACGCCGAGAGCGACAAGAGACGGGGGAGACTGACGGCGACGATGACATCAGACTTGATAAGACCGCTGCGGGTCATGTTGTTGACGAGCTGGGAGTTCGAGGCCCCGCTGCTCAGCCATGCCATGGTTAAGGAGATGTCGAGGAGGATGGGGCGACAGGCACCGGCGTGGAGCGGTGAGGTCACGGACCCTAACCACGCGGCGTCAAGGCCGGGCAGGGCCTAGGCCCGCTTTCTCGGGGGCACTGCCAGGCGTCCCAGCATGGCCGTGTCCTTATCTGCCACACCCAACGCTCGTTGCCGTCCATCCCTCTCCCTCCCTACATGCATACATGGTCTCCGTCGTAGCACACACGCCCGTATGGGCCCTGCTCCAGACTGTCTTCGAGGTACGTGCCATCCCTTCCTTTCGTCCTGGCCCGCCTGCACCATAACCCATTTCCAATTTCCATCCTCATGGCTCTAACCCGTCCCGTTCTCCCGACCCCAGTCCATCCTCACGGTCGTCCTGACCTGTCTCGCCGGATACATTCTGGCTCGCGAGGACATTCTTGATAAGAATACCCAGAGGGTCGGTGACCAAGTGTCTTCCAGCTCTGCCTGTGCACTCACATCGTCTCCAGCGAATTAACCGCATCAACATCTCTCTCTTCACGCCATGTCTCCTGTTTTCCAAAGTTGCATTTTTCCTCACTCCAGGTGTGTCTCGTGCAACGAATGAACGAAGTGCCTCTTCCTAACTCGCACTTTAGCAAAATTGAAGGAGCTGTGGATCATTCCGATCATTTTCTTTTCCATAACCCTTACGTCCATGGCTGTGGCGTGGTTGTTGGGTTCTCTCTTTAGGCTCAAGCCATCGCAGAAGTATGTTGTAGCTCATTCGATCAACCTTTGTTGTGGTTGATCCCACGTCTTTAGAAATTTCGCCATGGCAGCCGCTATGTTCATGAACTCCAACTCATTGCCCATCGCACTTCTCCAATCTCTTGTCGTCAGCATGCCGAGCCTGAGCTGGGGAAGTGACGACACTTCAGACGCCATGGTTGGACGTTCCCTGACATATCTCGTGTTATGTAGCACCTTTGGAATGATGGTATACACCTGTCTCCATGATTTCAAGCTAGTGCTGATCACCGTACAACGTCATAGGTTCGATGGAGCTATGGTGTCCGCCTGCTTTCCCAAGCAGACCCGTCGGAGGAGGTTGAGCCTCACCTAGACCAGCATGCACCTGGTGCGTCTTGTTTTTGCAAAGATGTAGCCTCCTGCGCCTAAGGGTATAGCAGAACACGTTACAGATGGTCCCCTCGTGTTTCTCGAGTCAGAGCCTGGACAAGCGCCCGTCCTGATTCCTGACATCCCGCTCCCATCCAGCGAAAACACGGGCTTCCGGGGCCGCCGGCCGTCCCACGGTCATGTGTTCTATTCATTCCCGAACACGCCCAGTCGGTCGCGCTCGGTCATGGAACTGTGCTCAGAGGACAGCACGATGAATCCTGGTTCTGGATCGGATGGGAGCGAGTCAGACGATGACGAGGTTGGAACCCTCCTCCCTTCACACCGCCCTTCGAGGACACGCAAAATACGTACGCTTCTCTCTCGGGCGAGACACCGTGTGCGTCGAGTCCTACACAGTGTCAACGAGTTCATGACTGCGCCGCTTTGGGCGAGTGTATTCTCGCTCATCGTTGCGGTCATACCACCACTGCAGCACGCCATCGAGGTGCACCTCAAGCCCATCAAGACTGCCGCAACCCAAGCAGGCAGCTGCTCGATCCCACTCACGCTCGTCGTCCTCGGCGCATACTTTTACAGGCCGCCCGAGGTCGTGGACGATTCCCTCAACGGCACGCCGCGCGCGAACTCGAAGCACTTGTCGGTAGCCTCGAAGGCTTCTCTTGTCAGCAGCGTGCGCGGGCTGCTTGGCGGACGCCAGGAGAACGAGACGAACACAAATGGTGATGCTGTCGATAAAGCTACGACGCACGGCGAGACGACTACCGTGATAGTTGCCATTGCAGCGCGGATGCTCATTACACCCATGATCTTCTTGCCGCTCATGGCACTGGGCGCGTGGGTGGACGTTCCCATTGTGTTCGAGGAGTGCGTACATCACGACCTCTCATGCAGTGTACCCTGTGCTGACTGCTTTGAACCCCCACAGCCCTGTTTTTATGCTCTCGATGATCATTCTGCTCTCCTCGCCGCCGGCGCTAACGCTCGCACAGGTATGTCTCCTTCCGCTGATGTAGGACTTGTTCTACCTTTGCTGACCTTCCCTCCCCCGCGACTGCAGATCAGCCAAGCGGCCTCCGGCGACGCGTTCGAGCGTCTCATCAGCCGCACTGTATTCTGGTCATACTGCGTCGTCACTCCGCCTGCGACCATCGCCTACGCTGTCATCGCGATGATGATATCGAATTTGTGATGACATATCTATCATGACCTAATCTGAGGATTACAGATCCCCACCCTCTGTTGTGGGCAGACGTTGCTGTTGCTATTGTTGTTATTGCTTTGCACGAAGGCCTCCGTCTCCTGGTATCGCTGCTGCACATATTCTACAGTACTTGATTCTGTCTTAGTCTCCCCGTCGATTTCGCGGTCTGGAGCAACGCCCCTACACAATGCATCAGCATACCGCCCACCTACCTACCTCTTATTTGCTTTGCATAAATATACGATACGTCAATATCTAGACTCACTGATTGCTTCGATTTCTCGACAGCTAAGAGCCGCTGGTAAATATTATCGCACCTTTCTCGCGTCTCTCGGGGTGAAGCAGACGCACTCTGCTGAGCCGCAAGGGCTTTACTGTATTACTGTATCGGGGTCACGTGCTAAGTTACTGGAAGTACCCATGGAGTCTAGGTGCGTTTGTCTGTAATTCCAGGTAGATAGTGCAATAATAGATAGTTCGTGTGGTAGCTAGAAAGCGTCAATGCGGCGCCCGTTTTGTACATCCCGCTCGGAGAACGAATACGCACATCCTCCGGATCGGGTATAATGTATACTCCACAGTGCTGTGCCATTTTTGATGGTACGTGCAGGGCGGGCATAGAGGGTCCCTCCTACGCAGTCCGGTTCGCATCTGCAGTGGGGAGCTCCTCGACACGCGGGAGGACGACCAGAGCGGTCGTGATGGAGGAGATGCCGAGCGCGACCGCGCACGTGGTGAGCACGAGGTCCCGCGCAGACGAGACGCCCGTGAGCAGTGACGCGACGACGAAGAGGTTCAGCGGGACGCGGAAGAGGGCAGAGAGCTGCACACGGGGGTCAGGGTCAGCCACACGACACGGAACGAGCGAGGAAAAAGGAATGCGGGACGCACGGTCGCACGGTGCTCGTTGGCGATGAGCGTGCCGCGCAGCATGCCCTGCACGGGGTAGTACATCCCGACGCACGCCTCGAACGCGCAGAAGGCCCAGAAGCGGATGTGCTCGCTCCGCGCGTTCTTGCCGGCACCCGCGCTCACGCACGCAGCGAGCGCAAGCGCGGAGACGGCGCATACGAGCGAGGAGAGCTTGGCGTGGAGTGTCAGTGTCGTGTCTGCGGTGGTGTCTGCGGTACCGGCTGGCTTCGTGGGCGGGGGGCGGTGCCAGTGTGCTGTGATGAAGGTGTATAGGAGGGAGCCGAGCATCATGGACACCATAAAGGTGGAGAAGATGTATCCGAGTGGGAGGGATGACGGCTCGTACGTGGCCTCCTGGAGAGACGGCACCCAGATGAAGACGAAGAGGTACATAGAACCCTCGAAGATCGTCTGGGTGAGGCCTAAAGCGAGAAGCGTCGGGTCTATCACGATTGAGTCAGCATGAGCGAGGATTTGTGCGGCCGAGAGTGGGCATACTAGTTGCAACGATAGACCATGCCGACACCAAGCGTCTGATCTGAAATAAATCGTTCGCCGACTGCCCTCCCGACGTGCCTCCGTAGTTCTCGTTCCAGGTCCCGCGGATGACGACGAACGCGAGCAGCAGCAAAGCACCGCTCGCGATGAACGGCGGCCTGAACCCCCCAGCGAAGAACTCGACGAGCTGATTTGAGAAGACCTGTCATAGCCAAAGAAGTATACTCTAAGATGTTTCCGAAGAGGAGAGGACGGGGACCCACGCCAGCAGCCGTCGCGACAAACCCGTTAATCAGGGTCGCGCGGCCCAGGATACTACTCAGGTCTTCGCTCTGCAACGCAGAGTCGGAGCTCGCGCTGACGACCCAGCTCTCGAACGCGGAGAACAAGATCGACGTTGAGACGCCTCCGAGCATACGAGCGAGAAAGAGGATGGGGAGGTACGGGACGAGGAGTAGTGCACATGTCAGCGCGTACGATATGCAGAAGTACGAACATAGGCGCCTGCGACCACTGAGAGGCGGATCGGAAGGCAATTAGCACGGACAGGTGACTGCACCAAGCAGGCCGATCATATACGTACTATTGGTCCGCCCATACTCCTACAAGTGGCGCGAAAATGCCAGCGCTGACGAACCCCGTGACAAACAGTGCAGCGACGGTGCGCTCAGGGAAGCCGTACTGCTCTCGATAGAGCGAGTACACATATGGGCCTTGCAGCCAGTCCGCGCCTGCGAGGACAGTTCAGCACGCGTCGAGGATGCCGTGCTCGGGCTGCTGGAGGTAACGCCTTGCATGCAGCGAGCACTTACCCATGACGATTGCATAGACTAACAGGTACTTGCGCATCAGCATTTGGAGCGCGGCAGCGCGTTGGACATTGGCAGGCGCATGCTGCCCATCCTCCAGGGCCAAGGCAGTATGTTCCTTGTGGGTCCTAGCCGATTTTTTGGAGGATATCCAACGCTCGAGTATGAGGACAAGTATACCGATGCTGATGTAGATGAGTAGCTGACTGGCATAGAAGCTTGGCATGATAGGCGTGTCGGACGCGTGGAAGCCAGCAGGGCAGAGGAAAATAAATCAAGAAAAGTGAGGGAGGTGTAGTTGACAGTGGAGGTCATGGGGAGACGAACGGACGTGGTTACAGTAGCACTTGAGGACTAGTGGCTCGCGTAGCCCTTGTTTCTCCACGCTGCCACTCGTTCTCACACAAGGCACATCCACCACCATTCATTCAACTCTTGGCGCCCCTTTTCTTTTCGTCCTTTCTTCCATCATATACTATGGCGCCGACGTCTTCTTGACGCTCCATTCTGTCGTGCTGCCCTTTTTTGCGTTCTCGTCCCCACCAGTGGAGTATCGTTATAGCCCGAGCAGAATTTGATCGAACTGACGCCAGGGCCATTGTGGAGCGTCTAACTGCGGCGACGCCAAAGTGAAGAATAGCTACCTCTTGCCTCCAGGCTTCACGCAAGCCTCTGACACCCAGCGAAAGACCCCACTGCACGCGGAGCTGTCCAGCTAGGACTAAATTGCAGAACTACCGCCTTCTGCTAAGGTGATCAGGTCAGCTACGGAGACTAAGTCAGGACCATGCTCTGGGATTGTGCCCAGCGGACTCTGCTTTTCGGCCAATAGACGACGTGTCATTTGATGCGTGACCATGGTGACAATGGCTGCTTGGAATCAAGGTCCTGAGATACCTTGGTTATTATTGTCCGAGGTACCAGTCTCAATTGGCGTGTGACGGATGGCCTTTTGTCAGGATTTAGTTCTCCCTAAACAGTCTTAGATCGAATTTGTCGTGATTTAGGGGAAATCCCAAGTCATGTCTGAATCAAAAAGTTCAGAACAGAATTTGAGGGAAGGGGAAAGTGAACCCGCTCAATCAGGAACGGGCACGTTTGCCAGCTGCCACTACCGCTCGTCCATCGCTTACGAAAAAATGAAATGAACGTCGAAAACATGAACGTTCGAACATGATGAGACATAGATAGTCCGGATGAGTGATGGAAAGGTCGAGGGTATATACTTAAATCTTCAGTTTCTGAAGCACTACGAACTTGCCGAGCATGTAATGATGCCTGGCAAGGATGGATATCATTTTTAGATGTCAAATCTAAACTTATATGCTTGTTCGACAGGGTCTGATCAGATTGTATCCATAAATGCATATCTTTCCGCTTTCCAAAACTGCACGAATGCGAGGCAATTGTTTTGTTGGCTTCGGGGCTGCCAACATCACATCCTGTGTACTTGGGCCACCGATATTGCAACAGCTCAGAAATCACTACACCAGTGGGCACCCTTCCTCCTATTCATTTCAAAATGCGAGCAACGATTGACATATGGAGTACCGACTCGGGGTGGCTAGCAAACTAAAATCCGCGTGCACATAATGCAGATGAGTGGTACTATGTAGTAAAACAGGCTCGTGTCAATATTCCTTCTGTGAGATAACTATCCGATGTCGATTAAAGAGAGATACAGAAATGTCGATGATATAGTCCTTCAAGGACGAGGGCTCAGCGCGTGATATGCCTGCAAGATCTTCTGATGTTCCTCGCTGCCGTCCTCGAAACCAGTGATATCCACTATAGTCTCTGCGATTCCGTACTCCCGCACCTTCTTCTGCAACTCGACGCTCTGCTCATCGTCCGGTACATCGAATAGGAACGCCGAGGCGATTCCGCAAGCAAGGTTGTCAATTGGTAGACCGTATTCCCTCGCCATATATGCCGGCCCTAGCAGACGGTCCTCGCGACCCAGCTTCCGCAACGGCTGCCTCCCCACGCGGCCGACGTTATCCAACAGCTTCGGGTTTGCAAACCTCTGCATGATCTTCTGCACATACTTCTCATGCACCCTGGCGTCGAAGTCATGCTTCCTGATTAAAGCAGCACCGCCCTCCTCGAGAGCACCCTGGACAATGCGGTGGATATAGATGTCTTGGGCAGCCTGGTAAATCGTCTTGTAACCCTTGAGATGGCCAAGGTACGCAGTAATAGCGTGGCCGCAGTTAAGGGTAAATAATTTTCTTTCGATGTATCCCTGAAGATTCTGCGTGAGCTGCATGCCTTTGACTGGTGGGTCAATGTTCATCTTTAGGCCGGTCTTGTCGACGATCCACTCATGAAATCTCTCGACGCCAATGTCCAGCGGGTTTTCTAGTGTCTCGGAGAGCGGGACAATGCGATCAACGGAGCAGTTGGCGAAGCCGACATACTCGTCTACCCAGGACTCATCCTCGGGGGAGAGGTCCTGGTGGATATATCGCGAGAGCCGAGAGGTCTGGCCGACCATGTTCTCGCAGCCAATGATATTGAGCGCACCCCCGTGGGCATTTCTCCGTGCATGAAGACCCTTGGCAATCGTGGGAGCGATCTTCTCGAGGACATAAGGGCCTACGGCCGTTGTGACGAGACGGACGTTAGGATCTGCGAGCTCGCGGACGATATCCACGGTCTTGAAGATGCCAGAGACGGAGGATACCTGCTGCAGGTCCTCCTGCTGATCAAGGATATGGACGTGGTATAAGTTCCGTCTATTGAGTTCGTCAACGATGTCCTTGTTGACATCGGCGAAAATGACGTGGTAGCCTGAGTCAGCGAGGGCGGCTCCAATAAATCCTCTCCCAATGTTGCCTGCTCCGAAATGAATAGACTTTGGTTGGGTGGCCATGATCTAGTAGCGGGAATCAGTGAAGTGGACAGAGGCAGGAACGCAAATGATAGTGACCTAGCGGATAGATAGGATAGGGAGATGATGGCTGGGTCAGTGAGAATTGCTGAGATCTGAATGCGGACATCGATGAGATTACGTTCGTGGTTTTATATTTTATTTTGTGGACCCAAGGCAACATATGCGTCATCATAGCCGTCATCCTTGGCCCCCACGACCAGAAGCTGACTGGGTCCGTTGAGGAGGAAATACACTACTTCCATTACATAGGACCGCGTTGTTCATTCGGTCGGCAATACTTCAAAATAGCTAGGCAGGAAGATTCACTACACAGGATGCATCGTGGGAGCCACAGCCGGTAGGGGCTACAGAACTACGCCTATGACGTCACTCACAGAAGAACGCGATCGAAATCTAAAATGCCTATACATATTATCTCTAATATGTTCTCATTTCTCATTTCTGGCCGAAAACTTTCTTTTTTTCCTGCTGAATTCTGTTGTCCAAGAATTAATATCCTGCTGCATGTCGTACAATATAAATGCCGTATATACATGGCATATATTCCCCGCCTATCCGGCCACTGCTCACACGTTGTAAGCGACATCCCCACATTCATGCGCGCGTACGCTGGTGCGCGCTGCTATCCACAAAAAAGGCTGCTGCACTTAAATGTCTTGATGCATGCCCTGTCGATGTGATCTCCTGATTTATCAATCATTCAAGTCAGTTTCTCAGTGCATATCACATGAGTTTTACCAGCAGTGTTGTTCATAAACAGAAACAGCGTCAGCATGGCCTCAATGATGGCCATAGATGCAGTGCTAAACTCAAGTTTAGGTTAGGAAACCTTACTCTAGTACTTTATTTTTTTTTAAATTGGCCAGACCAAAATCTTATGGGAAAACTCCAAAGAGGTCTGTTTTTAGTGTTTTCGGGCAGCCTGAGTTCAGATCTGAAGTCTGTTTTCAACGATAAGATCTAGTGTTGCAGAAATTGTCATGTTTGGATGCCTGCAACTGTATATACTTTGTCTCCCCTTTCCTCTTTTTTCTCCTCGTCTTCTGTGAAGAGAATGAGGTCAGTACAAGTTATTCATGTCATTCATTTTCATATCTCTTATTTATTTCTACAGTGTCCACCCATGCATGTGCCTAAATGAAGTCCCCTACCTCTGACAGCCTTTGCAGCCTGGAATGTTGGCTTGTCTTCCTCACAGTAGTGGTATTCACACCATCCCCGTATTGGAAATGTAAGTAAATGTCACAGCATACTCAAAGAGAAGGAACAAACCATTTCAATATTTAGGTGGCATGGCTGTACAACCACTAGATTTTGAGATACCCTGACACCCCTTTTGAATTTCAAACACATTCTCATGCTCTATTAATTAAATGGAATTGATTGGCACTATTTTCATATATCTGGCTGCATTTTTAGCTGGGGCCAATTTTTTTTATCTGGGCCAAAAATTTGAGGTACTTGAACTTTCAGTCTGGAGAATCAGTTAGGATGAACATCGCCGCCGTAAAGCGTGACCCCAACACCTTAATCTTAAGCTTTGTGAACGGACCACTTCCTCATCATTTGAACATCGGAGAAGCATTAAGGAAATCAAGACCCTGGCTGTGTGTTTGTGTGCTCCATTTAGCACTGAGATACAGTATTCAGGCTCAACTGACAATAACCTTGGTCATCATGTCACCCTTCCAGTTCTGTGAGGAGGATCATGATCAGTGGCCACAGACTCTTCACCTGCCCTGTGGTGATCAATACACGAGCCTGAGAGGCGTTGTGTCAGCAAACAGTGAGGAACCAAATGGTGTACACGGAATGGTAGCCGACCACTCGATCATGGGACTGTCAAGGGATTCGGTGGCCAGTCTCGATTATCAGCTGTACCACATTTCCATTTTACTTATCGGATTGAGATTGGTCTCTCTATGTCAGAATCATAACCACATACAATGGTGTCGCCTCATGAGCAAAGCTAGATGAAGTCCCATTCAACCTCTACTTACAATAGTCGTTCTGAAAGCTGTACTGCGTCAGGAGCTCAATTAAAGGCATCATTGTCCTCTTCGACCATATAGTGTACCTCATCATCTGTCCTTAGTATGTATCCCTTCTGCCCTTAGATTCAACTTTCACAGGAGTTAGAAGATGTGACGAGAGATATCTCTCTCTGGTAACTGACTGGTTGATGCCATCCCGGAAAGAAATGCTTTGTGTGGTCAACTCGTCGGAGTCGACCCCTGCGTCCGGCGCTACTCTGGCCTGAACCTGGGCTCTCCGTGCGGTTTGAGAAGCTTTTGAGTAGCCGCTATCCGCCATTCACCGTATGTCCACCATTCCTTTACAGTCTCCGTTGCACACATTCCGCAATATAGACGAAGAGGATGCGCTTGTCGAAGGAGATGATGATCCAAGTATACCTCCACGCGAAGCAGCGGGAAGAGGTGGGCCGAAGGCTTCTTGTCGTGCTCATCATTGCTTTGCCGTTGATGATGTTGGAATAACAAACTGGCGCATGTGCGCGCGCGCGTATTTGTTACCGTGCACTGTCATTTGTTTTCAGCCGCATGCTGCGGATTTGTCGGTACTGTACAGTTTCGAACTTTCTTTTGTTGATTCCTAGTGTAAATATCTTTCCCTCAGTCATTCTGGGTATGCTTGACTGAGTTCATGTGCTAGCTTGCTGGGATTTACAACAGATGAATGCCCTGATAAACTGTACTGATGAATACGCTGTGCGTAGTTATGTCAGTTGTACTTTCACCCTTCGTAAGTGGTGTCCAGTTCAAGGAGGGTGGGAAGGCTCGCAACATGTGTACATTGCTTGTCAGGGCTGATACTACTAGCCAGATGGAAACCAGGAGTGGCTTTTCGAGGTGGCTTCTGCACGATTATCTTTTGACTCGGTTTTCAGATGCTTGGGCAGCGATATTTTCACTGATGACATTCACTTGTTTTTGTTTCTATATCACGCTAGTTGGTGGTATTGTGGTGGCGATCGGCGTAGTATGCGGCGCGAACCGCCCCACTCTGCGTAAGGAAATACATGTTGAAGTGCTTGGCATACATTCGCTCGGTGTCTCCGATGCTTCGTGTTTGCGCACACCTGCGCCGCATAGTACACCTACCGAATAAGACGTGCTTTCTGGTGCTTCAGGCAGTCCTCCTGGAGCTGAGATCCGTGTCCGTGTCCACGGTTGCTAATGCCCAAATTTCATGTAATAATTAAGTGACATTCTTGGAGTACTGGCGGGTTTCCTTGCAGACACGACAGTTGGGGTCAGAAAAACAAACCAGTTGAATTGTGTGATGCATGTATACAGAAGTGGGGTGAAAATGTTGGCAATTGCCTGCTGTAGCTACGAAATGGGTATAGAAAACAAACATATCATGCAGAGACTGTGCAATGTGGTTGCACTAAAAACCACGGATCGTCCTGCATGCATATTCCCAGGAGATGAAAAGGCCATGTCTACACTGTATACCAGAGCATATGAATGGGAATTTGGCCACAGGATTATATTGAAAGGCTTGCTATGCTTCCGAGGTATTTTGGTCCTATATATCGGCTGTAGTGACGTGGACGGGCGGGCCGACCAGGAGGACATGTCGTCCATCAGGCGTATCCAAGGAACGGCACTCATGTTTGTTGTGGATGAGGCGGAGAAGAGAGTGAACAGCGAGCTTGAAAGAAAGGCATCTTGCCCTGTACGGGAAACGGCGATCTCGCAAGCCATACGGAAATATACGGAACAGCGGAACAGACTACTAACTGTTTCTTGACATGTGCGGGCGTACACGCCGAGAACTGGGAGAAGGTAGTCACGGCAGATTAATAGAATGATCAGCAATCGCGTGGTGGATCCGCCGATTGCGGAAGAACAGCAGTGCTCGGATCTCAGTGATGGGACGTGACGCGTGGTTACTAGGCTAATGATCGCCACAGAGAGTAACGGAGAGAGGAATACACAACCGAATTCAACAGACACACAGACACGGACGAAGAGGGAGGGTGTGCTGCGAGCGTAGAGGAGGCGCGCTTAGGGAAAATCGATGGAGACAGCGGGAGCGATGTCGCGAATTCGGCAGATCTGGCAACTGTGCGCGACGCGCGATCTACGATGAAATTGCCGAGCCAGGGCGGAGGGCCAGACCTGCTTGAATGGGCAGGAAGGCGCGATTTGCGGGCAGATCGACTTTGTTGGGCTTTCGGGGACTCGGCTCGAACGAACGTTGCACAGAATGCCATCATACAAATGTGGTGATCAAATGCGTTGCTCTGCATCCAAGAAAAGTGCACGGCACACAGTGACAGATTTAGGGGCCTGTGCACGCTGAATATACCAAATGATGTAGTGAGCGTCTCGGCTTTGCGTGCTTGAGTCTTAGACGAGTTGAGCAACCTTTGGTACTATACAGTACTGTATGATCGGAAAAGAAGGTCCCATGCCAGAGGAAAGATAATAAAGACCCCGTAACTACACTGATATCAGATATTAGCAATTGCTTTCCAAATCGAAGCAGGCATCTGAAGTTTTCGATGGTCAGACTAGCATTCTTTAATCCGAAAACGGTATGAGTGGTACGCTTGTAGGTGTCCGAGGAAGCAGCAGAGAAACAAGATCAAGACAATGAGAGTGAGGAAAGAAAGAGCGATCGCAGTTATCGACTAAGGGAACAAATACTAATACTAGTCTGCAGGAAGCTGACTGAGAGGCTAGATGGGTCACGTGATGACGGGAGGGAGATGTAGCCTGATTCGTGTGCTGCACTCAACTTTCTCCTCCTCCTCGATAACCCATCTTTCCTGCTTTTCCCTTTAAATTCTCGTATTTATACCCTACCCACTCCCCGTTCCATCATCCCCTCCTTTTCCCTTGCCTCACGCACTCTACATCCACCGATGGACAGCTTTCACGAACCCCATAGAACTCCGGACCCTATTAGCCTCGACGAAGTCCGTGCCGCCGTCAAGTCCCGTGAGGAGGAGCTCCGTGCAAGGGGTGTCCACCTCTCCGGACGCGTCCTCCACGTCTGCCACTACCTCCCTATCACCGCTACCCTTCACTCGTCTTCCCGCCTGGGCATCCTCAGTCCTCCTGCTACCCCGCCCTCGCCGCCCTCCAATATCCCACCCTCTCCAACAGACCAATCCTCGCTCCAGCATGTCTTACCTATCTTACCCAGCCCTCCCGCTGCTCAGCCAGGTGAAGAGACAACTTGTCTTATGCCAAAGTGGAGTCTTGCTCCTCGACACGGCCATTCTGCCATGATCAGCGGAATACACTCTCTTTCCACCACCCATGAGCAGCTCATCATCGGATGGACAGGCGATATTGAGAGTCCAGTCCCTTCTTCAGGTATGTTCAGCCCTCATCTTTCTTGTGTCCAGAGCAGTGTTTATTCAGAAGCTGTCCAAGGCGGTGAAAAGCACATGATTCCAGCCAATTCTCTCTCCCAGGAAGACAAGGCTGCGCTCGAGCAAGAGATTTCGAAGTACGTGACGGAGGAGGACAACAACAGGACTACGTACGTGCCACTCTGGCTGGATGACAAGGTTGCACACGGACACTACGACGGATACTGTAAAGAGAGTGAGTGTTGTCTTCCGTCCGGCGATCAAACCATGCGCGCTTCCGATAGTTCCTTGTCATCGCATTAGTTGCCGTTATACCCTTAGACGCTGGAGTCCGCGTTGCTTGCCTGCATGGTCCATTGGGATGAGGTGGTGTATGAAAGCAAGGGGAATGAGTGTGACAGATAATTTTTGCACCTTTAGCGTTAACATAGCCGTCCCACGGGCTGTTTTTCTCACACTTTCCTATCAGCGTTACGCTTCTGTTTGCTCACAGGGTTGTACCTCTATCCTAGCGCTCTGGCCCCTGTTCCATTATCTCCTTTGGCAAGATGTTTCTCCTACCTCGTCATCGGCCTCCTTTTCCGCAGACACTCACTGGCCTCCGTATGAACAAGCTAATGTCGCATTTGCCCGACGCATCCTAGACGTTTACCAGCCTGGTGATCTCGTGTGGATTCACGACTATCACTTGTTGCTCGTGCCCAAGTTGCTGCGCTTGATGGTACCAGATATATTCATCGGTCTTTTCGTGCACACGCCTTGGCCCAGCAGTGAAGTATTCCGTTGCCTCCCACGTGAGCACACGTCCGCTCCGTTTAGTCTTCGCCGACATGCTCAGCTCATGTCACTTTGCGGATGTTCTATAGGTCGCAAGGAAATCCTGGATGGCATGCTGGGGGCCAATCTCGTCTGTTTCCAAACATACTCCTACTCCCGTCACTTCACATCGTCATGCGTACGTGTCTGTGGCTATGAAGTTGCAGCGCGGGGCATCGATGTGCAGGGTCATGTTACCGCAGTCATGCACAGCCCAGTCGGCATTGACGCCGAGCGCGTTGCGCGAGACATGTAAGTCATGATAAACCTTCTACTCGTGCGCATATATTGACTTCATTGCTGGGTGACATGACTGCTAGTCTTGATCCGGGAGTTCAACCCAAGCTTCAAGCTCTTCTCAAGTTATATGCGGGCAAGAAAATTATCATTGGACGTGATAAGCTGGATGTCGTGAAGGGCGTCATACAGAAGCTGCGGGCTTTCAGCAAGTTACTGCAAGACTACCCCGAGTGGATTGGGAATGTCGTTCTCATCCAAGTGACGTCACCAGCGCTCAGCGATAGCCCGAAGCTTGAACGTCAAATCAGCGAGCTCGTTAGCAACATTAACGGAGAGTTTGGTGGGCTCGACTTTATCCCTGTACACCACTAGTGAGCACATTCTATACCTTTGAGCCTTTGATTACTCTGGTGACACTGCACTCTCCACTATAAAGCCACCAGACGATTAAGAAGGACGAGTTCTACGCACTTCTCTCTGCAGCTGATCTCGGAGTTATCACACCTCTGCGTGACGGTATGAATACTACATCCATGGAATTCGTCGTCGCACAGGCGAATACGAAGAAGAGCCCTCTCGTCCTTAGTGAATTTATGGGTATATCGAGTAATATGAATGACACCCTTCAAATCAATCCGTGGAATATCGGGGTAACTGGTTCTATCTTGAATTTGCGTAGAATCGCTACCTGACCATCCGTTTAGGAAGTCGCCGCTGCCATGAATCGTGGTTTGTTGATGTCAACCGCAGAGAAAGAGCAACGTCACACGAACCTGTATGAAGTCGTCACAACACACACGTCCCACACTTGGGCATCGATGCTGGTCAAGATGCTGCTTGGTGTGATGGATGGGCAACACATGGCCCGGCAAACTCCTGCCCTCCCCACTCAGATGATGCTGGACCGGTTTGCGAAGGCCAAGAAGCGACTTTTCTTCTGTGACTATGATGTACGTGCACGTGTGGCGGTGGTTATCTATATCTCCATTCAATCTTCCTTTCCAGGGAACGCTTGCACCTATAGTCAAGACGCCGTCGATGGCGGTTCCCTCGGAGGCGACGCTCTCTGCGTTGACTCAGCTGACAGCGGACCCCCGAAACATGGTGTACATCATCTCAGGACGCGATGGTGCATTCCTTGAGACTCACCTCGGGTATATTGAGGGCCTAGGCATGTCTGCTGAGCATGGTGGATTCATGCGTTTGCCCTATCAACATGATTGGACCAATTTTACCGAGAGCTTGGACATGAGTTGGATGGCCGAGGTCCTGGAGGTGTTCAAGTATTACACGGAACGCACGACGGGCAGCCACATTGAAGTCAAGAAGAGTTCTATTACGTGGCACTACCGCTCAAGTGACCCTGAGTGGGGGTGCGTCCTTCCCACTAGTTCACATCGAATTGGATGGCTAAAGCATGGTCCTTCTTGAAGCCAATTCCAGTGCCGACAATGCCAAGACCTGCTTGAGAATAACGTCGCGCACAAGCGGCCCATCGAAGGTGTGTTCTACGTGAGCTGACCACATATGATGGTCGTACTGATATACGATGTGCCTGCGCTAGTCCTCGTGGGTAAGAAGAACCTCGAAGTGCGGCCGTTTGCTGTCAACAAGGGGGAGATCGTCAAGCGTATCCTATTCAATAACCCAGATGCGGAGTTCGTGTTCTGCGCCGGCGATGACAAGGTCAGTTAGTCTGTTTACGGTACCGATCGACGGTTATCAACCACTGTATTTCAACAGACCGATGAGGACATGTTCCGGGCCTTGAGTTTCCCTGATACGGATACGCAGCTTAAGATGGATCCCCCGATCTCTGTATCCCTCCTCACTAGGGAGAAAGAGAAGCCGTCACCTGTATCACTGCAGCTGTCGGCGAATGAGATCTTCACGACGGCTGTGGGCCACCCGAGCAAACGCACGCTTGCCAAGTGGCACGTCACGAGCCCGGCGGAGGTCGTTAATAACTTGTTGCAGCTCGCAGCTGCCGACAAGAAGGATACAGAAGACGCCAAGCTGTGATACGGTATGGACATGTGAGAAGCATCATGTAAGATGTGGGGGTATATACCGATGTTAAAATTGATGAACGTCATCCTTCCTTTTCCCAGTCACAAATGACCTCACGATAGCATCCATTTTCTTCTATGGGTTTTCTGCGTATAGATCGTTACGTCGCGCGTCCACGGGTTATTTACTCTCTAGCGTATCTCAGTTTTCTCGTCATTCCAACTAGTTTGGCTATAACTTCGCGGACTCAGACACATTTATAGATACACCTATGTCTGTGATGGTCTCAGTGAATGTATATGTATGCCTGGTGCGCTTTCTTGATGTACAATTATGACGCATGTTCGGACGTGTTCAGTACTTTGCATAAGGTCAAATAACGTGGACAGTGGCAACGATTGTTTACACAATGCTTCCTAGGGGACATTGAACTTGACGGTACGGTGTGAGGATGCAGGAACATATGCTACAACAGCGTGTCTCCAAGAGAAGGCGATTGTCTTCTATTTATACGGTAGGGCGAGCTCAAATAAGTCCTGCCAATGAGCCCTAGGGTGCACCAATAAGCAAAGAGGGCGACGCGCAGGAAATGAGAAGACCCCGTTCAGCCACGCAAGTCATCTGCTTCGCGATGATAGCGCCGCCGACTGCAGGACTGACGCCGCCTGACCACTCGAATACGACTCTACGGAGTCTGCTGAAGCGGGACGCACTGAGGATGCGGTCTGCCTCGTCGAAGTCGATGAACAACGGCAACATAGCGGCGTCCCTGCAGCAGAAGCAGAACGCGATCTCCCCGATGCGGTCGGTCCCGCATTGCGCGAGGGGCACTGACACCCATCAGCAGCCCGGCAGAGCAGTGGAACATGTGCTTACGACGACGGTAAGCGTCTCGAAGCGGAGCGTGTATAGGCCAAACTTCGATGAGATGAGGGGTGCATGCTGCATATCTAGGCATGGTCACAGAAAGCGCGTGAGCAGCAGGAAAATTGATTGGCTTGGATTCATTGGTATAGTACCTTGTGTCTCTTTCGTGTACTTGGTTGTCCGCGAGAGTTGCAGCTTGAGCTGCAGGAGAGAGGGGCCAAGCGCTTCCAGAAGCCGTGTCATCGCCTGCAGGTCGTACTCTCCAAGATTAGTGTTCTCGACAGTGTGCAGCTGGAGGGACACGACGCAAACCAGTCAATGATGTCGGTGATAGAGTACGCGAACGTTACATGCTTCAGGCACCACTTTTACATCAAGTAAAGCATCTCGCGCGGCGAGAACCTAGAGTACTGTGTGTTCGTGTCCCACCACACGTGGATGAACGTCGCGTGCTCGATGGCCAAGTGTACGAGGAGGAACGCGGAGAATGTCCGTAGGGAGCGGAATACGACGTTGTTAAGGATAAGAGTTCGGACAGATGAGAAACCGTCGTGCAGCGCAGTCAGTACGGGGGTGTTGAGGGAGGGGAAGTGAAATCCCGTCAGGCTCAGTGACTCCGGGTTGACCAGCAGTGCCGCCAGCATAGGTATGACAGACACGTCGAACTTGTCATGTACAAAGTTTCGGACAAGGATGAGCTATCTGACATAGCAGCGAATGTGGGGGCTGGCCTGCAGTAGCGTTACGAACGCCTCGGACGAGTGAGTAGTCCGCAACGTCACACAACGGAATAGATGCGACTAAGCAGCGGAAAGCCAGCTCCGACGCGTTAAGCTGCAGACCTTCAGCGCATTGATGTCCCCGTCACCGTTCACATCATCAATGATTTGGTTGGTAAGCTCCCATGGGAAAGTAAATCGTCGTATACTACTAATTCAAGAGTCAACATGGACGAACTCGCGACTAAAAATTTAAAGATACAACACACCGCCCGAAGAGCATTGGCATTGAAGACGACGGAGGTAGAATTTGATCGGATTGCTATATGTCTGAGGATATATAGCAACAGATACATAGCAGTCGGTTTCAACCCGTTACCTCTGATCCACCCGGGTAGTAGCCAATAACAGTGTAACACTTCGCCCCTTAAGACGTTTGTATGTACTTTGACATGCTACGTACACGAGGCACAGTCAGGGCATCTAGAAAGTGTCTGTGTACGGTATCTAGATACGCGGGCTAATTGCACAACTATTGCACACTTCAGGTCCATGATACAAGCCGCAGAAGTATGACACTTTCAAAATGCCCTGAGTAATCCTAAACAGTTCCTTAACAACCACTAACGTGGCGAGCGTCGCCATAATAAACCAGAGCAGTCGACCAGTCTGGTGTGAACCTATATCCAAAACTTTGACGCACGTTGATACGAGAGGGGTAACACGACCCTAGTAATTGTCATGGACGCAACCATGTCTACCCTGGAAGCCACGTAAAATTGCGACTGTCGTTTTAACATGACAACGAACTACTTCTGTAAGTTCGACCATAGCTTCATGCCATTAACACACAAAGATAGTAAAGACAGACGCGCGGAAATAACCGTAGTAGTAGGCCATGATGCGGTAAATATCAGGGCAAGAGTGAGAAGGGTGTGTGGTGTCAACGATTGATGGCAAGGAATACATTATTTCAAGCTGCATCTGCCTGCATAGGAACGGTCTGACCACCTTTCGCGGCAGTTGGTGTAAACGTATGCCAGCGATCATTGAAGCGAACATCTGACGAATAAATACATGAGTGAACGTAAATGAAGCAACATATAGCATCAAATAACTTACCAAGAGGTCGGCCGCCGTACATGTACTGTTGGAATTTGGCTAAAGCACGGCCAAAGTTTGTATAGGAACAGGAAATTTTGGGTAGTTACATACCGATAGCGGTTTCTGCTTCGGTTACTTGGGCAAATTGAACAACGCCTGCACCCTTGGAACGCGTGCCATCGAAAAGGATTTCTGCCAACTCTACTTGACCTGTAGTCTCAAATAACTCTACCAGATCTTCATTGGCGGTCGACCAAGGAAGCTGAGCAGAGGCAATCAGTCTCCACAACAATAACTTATGAAGGCCTATGTCACTCACATTCCGAACCATAATTTGTTGACTGGGTTCAGGTTCATATCCGCCGTACCCAGCTGGAGCGCCGAAACCACCGGCAGCGCCATAACCGTCCATACGCAAACCACCCGCTTGCTGATCAGGTCCTGAATAATCAGCATAAAGGTCTTGATTTGAAAAGTCACGCCCGCCAGCAGCGCCGCCAAACCCTCCTCGGAAGCCACCACCACGCCCACTAAACCCACGAAGACTACCACGGAAACCGCCGCGAATGCCTCCACGAAGGCCGCCACGGTAACCACCAGGGCCGGATAATCCTGCATAGCGATCCTGGGCAAATGTCAGAACCGCATTTCAAGACGAGCTTGCGTCATCCTACCTCTCTGACTTCAAGTGTACGGCCATACCAGTCGAAGCCATGATACATAGCTGATTGAAAATAAATATTGCTCCTGCAAGTGAAAATGAAATCACATACTAATAGCTTGCAGAGCGTCTTTGGCGGTTTCAAATATGACAGTTCCGCTGCCCTTGGGCCGCCCATCAGCGCCGATGTTAATGTCTGCGCGAATGATGTTGCCAGCAGATCTGAACAAGTCTTTAAGATCTTGCCAGCCAGCTTGATAAGGCAACTATTGATTGTCAAGTTCTGTTTAACACCGGAGAAAGGCAAATTAAGTTGACAGGTCACTTACGTTACCAACGTAAAGCTGGTTTCCCGGATTCTGTGCTGAACTGCCAAAGGAATTATGATAGGCCGGACGCGGCGGGGGAGCAGCATGAAGCCCCTGTCCGGCCATAGCCATACCAATCTTCCCTGGAACAGGTGTGGCTCCAAAACGAGACTCAGTCTCACGATCCTGTCATTGATACATTTGAGAAAACAGACAGGTCTAGATGGGGGATAAACGCCCGACCTCACGGATAAATACAGGTCGACCGAGCAGGGGGGATTCCGAGAGCTCTCGAACAGCCCGTTGCGAGTCTTCTTGAGAGGCAAACTCGACGATCCTGACAAAATACATCAGAACAATATGCCGTAGATTATGACTGGGAAACATACCCGCATCCTTTCGATATTCCAGTAGGGGTGACGAGCACTTCGGCGAACAGGACCTCACCAGCTGACAATCCCAAAAGAAAACTCCCATCAATAAACCATCCTCATACGGCTCGCTGGTCCATCAAAGAAACCGGAAAAAAGAAAACTGGAAATGCCCTCTGCCCACTCGCCAAACTCAGGAAAACCCGAACCACCTCCGCCACCACGTCAGCTCCTGAGGCTGCCAACGCCGACGCCATGGACGACAACGGTGTTCGACATGTCGAGGATGACTTGATTTCACAAGTTTTCTTCCTCAACCTCAACCTCCACCTCCTCCCCAGGGCGCAAGAAAGACCAAAACAACAGCTAATCTGGGATGCCCCCACCCACCTCCCCTCATGAATTCCATCAGGTCCCTGTACTTCACGTCGTAGCTGAGGTTGCCAACATATACGCGGTTTTCGCGCTTGCTGTGTTTCGCAAATTCAACGGCCTCTTCGTGGGGCGCATTCATCGGTCCACCTAGTGAACGCGGGAATGGCTCAGCTGGCTTGCGGTCACGGGACCGTGACCGGCTCGCGGACCGCGAGCGGGAATGCGTGCGAGAGCGCGAACGTCTGGAACGCCGACGGGGCGAAGCTGACCTTCGACGCGATCGGGAACGCGACCGAGTACGACGACGCCTCTGAAGACAATAAGTACAGAGTCAGAAAAAATAAAATAAAAGCTTTTTCGAAACAGCGGATGACTCACATCCCCATTACGACGGTCATCAGGCTCCCAGTGGTCGCCACCGCCTCTTCTACTGCGAACTGCGACGTCAAAAGACACATGAAAGTGTCAGCAATGCCACCACGACAAAAGCAAACAGTGTCCAATACTGCTCGTCAGGTTAAACTATTAAACACTCACTGGGATCACGTCGGTCACGTTCTCTCTCTCTTTCGCGATCACGGTCTCTCTCGCGCTCACGGTCGCGGTCTCGGTCACGGTCGCGGTCGCGAGTACTCCTGTCTCTATCTCTCTCGCGCTCTCGCTCCCGGTCAAAATCACGATCCTTATCCTTCTCTCTTTTGTCTTCAACGTCTTCCTTGGTCTTCATATCGACATCCATGCCTGCGTTTTTGAGGCCCGGCTATATTAGGTGAAGAGAGGAGGAGAAATGATAGGTTAGCCAAACAACGTATTTTTTTTTGAGGGGGCAGAGTGACAGTTGGAAGTTGCGTTCTCTGAATTGGACCGTGAGCATCTCCGCTTTTGGTCGGCGCTTACCTTGGTGGCACTAAACTGTGGCGCGGCCGCCCCAACAGAAAGGCATGTACTAACAATGCCAGGGTAATGCAAAATCTGAGATAAATCGTGCATATCTCCCCAGAGAATCATCATAATTCGATAGGGTCTTTTGCAATGGATAACCATAGGTCTTAGGTACTTAGATATGAATTTTATTTGGGGATTGTAAAGGTAGTCGAAGTAGCAGAACGAAGCCGCGTCGACAAACCCAAAAACCAGGGATTTGCAAAGAAATGTCACAAGTGGTCACGGATGCCGATTCAAATTCCACTCGGCATCTCCTGACACTCTTGTTGATCATGAAATGGCCGAGATGAAGAAATATTTGTTGATTCCTCATGTCGGAGTTTCAATTTGCAAGTGCGTCTGTCACGCTTTCTCGTATCTGATCAGAGATGCTTTTCTGCAGATCCACGTATACTATCTGATACGTTCGGATTAGCTCTATAGCTCTTGCATAGTACTCTCAGATGTTCTCCATTTTTTATCAGAGCTTTTAGAGCAACTACATGACTTTCCGAGGTGGCTCATTTGTACAAAGCATGGTGCACCACACCTCTTCAAAATGTGGAGCAATTTTCACTGCACATATGTGCCCCAAAATCAAATGATACAATACTATATATATTAGTTAACTAACAAAAAAATTCCAAGGGAGAAAACTTGGGAGGAAGGGTGTCAGCATTGGGTTTTGCATTACTATTGTTATGAACGCACCGGACTAATTTTCCTTTTCTCTTATCGCTTACTATTGATCCATTTCCCTTGTCTAACCTGCACCACTTATCAAGTGATATTCCTTCATGACTCATACTTGTTCTACTTCATTCTATGCTGTTCCACTTTGTCTTATCCCTGACTTGTGCCCCTGAGATCCTATTGGAGGATAAGGGGTTTACTATACTGTAAGGGTTCAGCACACGTACGTGCAGCCGGAATCCTATCGAATGGCGGAGTATGCTCAGGACGTTGGTGGCTTGCTAAGACAAGCACAGGTTCCCCTAGGTAAGAGGACTAGGTTGCAAGGTTCAAGTATAAGCAGGTGAGGATGAGGTATGACAATGCCTTTCAGGGCAAAAGGGGAATGACACAAGTGGGCTGGTATTGGCTGGTCTAGTACCGGGTAAGATACAATAGAACAAGCTTAGGGACTCTACTATGAGAGGACCAAGCTTATATACCTAAGGGTATGTGGGAATGGCATACCATACGAGTACGTGTATGTCAAAGACAAAGGGTGAAACATGGTAAACAGCGTAAGGCTGTTGTCGTAGGGTAGTGTCCACATGTAAGTGGAGCTGTGAGTCAAGGGATGTCCAGAATACATGTGTGGGTCAGTACAAGGTGAAACAAGGTGGTGAAAATAAACAGGGGATGAAGTATGACAGAACGAGGGGAAAGATGAGTGAGGAAATACAGGTACACCCAGCATTCTGGGGTGGATGGAATAGGAAGGATGCGCAGCATCTGCAGTAAACGCATGGTGGACAAAGTGGTGTAACAAGGTTTAGAAGGAGAAGCAGTAACTGAGTCACGTACAAAGGTTCTAAAGGAATCAGCATATGCCGACGTGTTCTAGGTGAAGGTTCCATACAATGGAAGATGCCGGATGCATGGTATGTGTGTGTTTGTCATGTAGGACACATGTGGATGTTGACGTACATAGTACGTAACTTGTGATTGAGTAGATGTAAAAGGGAAAAGAAAAATACTAGCGGTACATGGCCGATGTTAGGTTCATAACATCACCCCCATGTTAACCGAAAGCATCTGCCCTCAGATGCAAACTTGCAGGAGAGGTGGGTCGGGTGCAGGTGCGGGTGGACGAGTAGAAGTGAACGATCAATCATAGAGTGTATGCTTGCGACTCCTTGTTCAAGGGAGAAGGCCTTCTATGAGAGATGGGTATACGAAGCTTTAACCAACAAGCATCAAGGCGGGTGCGAGTGTCCTGTGGCAAGTGCGAGTAAAGGAAAGAAAGAACAAGCTTCATACCAAACACAACCTAGAGGGTAAGGTTCTAGCGTTGTGACTAGGTAGGCCGAGGGATGGTGTTACGAACCTAACATCGGCCGTGTACCGCTAGTATTTTTCTTTTCTCTTTACATCCACTTGATCACAGGTTACGTACTATGTACATCAACAGCCACACGCGTCCAACATGACGACCACACACGCATCATGCATCTGGCACTTTCTGTTGTATGGAACCTTCACCTGGAACCTGTTGGCATATGCTGATTCCATTAGAACCTTCGTATGTGACTCGGTTATCGCTTCCACTTCTAAACCTTGTTACACTGCTTTATCCACCATGCGTTTACTGCGGATGCTGTGCATCCTTCCTATTCCATCTACCCCGGAATGCCAGGCGTACCTGTATTCCCTCACTTGTCCCTTCACCTGTTCTGTCATCCTTCGCACCCCGTTTATTTTCCTTACCTTGTTTCACTTTGTATTGACCCATACGCATACTCCGGACTTCCCTTGACTCACAGCTCCACTTACATGTGGACACCACCCTATGACAACAGCCTTACGCCATTCACTATGTTTCACCTTTTATCTCTGACATACGCATACTCATATGGTATGCCGTTCCCGCGTACCCATAGGTATATAAGCTTGGTCCTCTCATAGTAGAGTCCATAAGCTTGTTCTATTGTATCTTACCCGGTACTAGACTAGCCAATATTAGTCCACTTGTGTCATCTCTCTTCTGCCCTGACAAGGCATTGCCATACCTCGTCCTCACCTGCTCATACTTGAACCTTGCAACCTAGTCCTCTTACCTAGAGGAACCCTTGCTCATCTTAGCAAGCCACCAACATCCCAAGCGTACTCCGCCACTTGATAGGATTCCAGCTGCATGTACGTGTGCTGAACCCTTACAGATGGTGGTGGGATGGTCAAGTACATAGATGATAAAAGCTCTTGATACATTCCAAGGAAAACCTAGTGCATTGTAGTATGCGATTAGGCAGTCCAGGAGGTGTGCTGGGTTTTCTAGTACTTCGGGGTAGAAGTTTGCGGGTAGGACAGGTAGTGGAAGAGACATGATAGCGAAGGAGAGTAGGCAGATAGGCAGGTTGTGCCATGGTGTCAATGTGGGTGGGTGAGTACCTTATAACGAGTGTCCTTATCGGTGGTGATTGCCAATCAAGGGTCCTGGGTAAAGGGTGGACAGATGGGGTATAGTTTATTGTCATTGTGGACCGTCAGATGTTCCAGATGGAAGATAGGTGAAACAAGGGACCTAGTTTTATGTTGTTGCGGATGTCAGCTGTTCTAATGTAGGTTCTCTCCATCAGAAACGACTGAACAGGTGTAGTTTAATGTCATTGTGGATGTCAGCTGTTCTAAAGGAAACCTCCAGTAGAAACAACCAAACCAGTGTAGTTTAACGTCATTTCGGACATCTGTCAAGACCACATCCTGTCAGAGAACAGACTGG